>BPTQ01000004.1:7226763-7323605 GCA_019973895.1 Chrysanthemum seticuspe | reverse complement strand
GGTATTTAGTCACATACAATTACTCATAAAGTGGCTAAAAGTGTTAATAAGTGTGACCATATGGTGTTTCAAGTGAAGAAAGGTGTATTTTGTGTGACTATTGATCATCCAATGGCCACATGAATTTTATGTTTGTGTGGCCTTTTCTAACATTTAGTCACACAAAGCATGTTTGTTTTGGGTATTTAGTCACATACAATTAACCATAAAGTGGCTAAAAGTGTTAATAAGTGTGACCATATGGTGTTTAAAGTGAGGAAACGTGTATTTTGAGTGACTATTCATCATCCAATGGCCACATATTAAGTTACGTGACCATATGTACTGGATTTTGGCTACACTTGAATAATATGTGTGACAAAACGTTTAGTGTGACCATATATGGCATTTGGTCACGGTGTTAGTTGCAAATGTGACTTTATAGATTAGCTTTCGGCAAGCTAACACAAACTAAACTTTAAACACACATATTAACTTACGTGAACATATGTACTGGATTTTGGCTACACTTAACGAATGTGTGACAAAACATTTAGTGTGACCATATATGGCTTTTGGTCACAGTGTTCAAGTGTGTGACATATATTTGTCACTGTTTATATGTATGTCGTGACTAATGCTTCAACCTTACTTTTCATTTGTCACTTGTTCCAATTTCAGATGTGGCTAAAGAGTTGGCAAAACATATCAGTCACCCTTAAATAATGTGTGACAAAACTTGACTCTATGATTTAGACACACAAAAAATTACTTCATGTGACTAACGCATCAAGGTTACTTGTATTTGTCACGCGTTCCAAATTCATATGTGGCTAAATGATCTGAAACAAAATCACCAGATACCTTTAGCCACACAACGTTCAATTGTGTGGCGATACAGTTCTAATGGTCACACAATTAAAATTTTCATGTGTGACTAATTAGTACATGTTGTCAATTTTCGTACCTTCAGCCACACAAATATGCGAATGTGTGGCTGTTCCATTTCGACCATGCGTGACCAAATCCCGTTTTTTACTAGTGGCCTCTTGTAGATACAAGGGGTAACATGTTCTCAAAGCATAAGATAATTTCGCAACCCCGGCGCAATTACAAAGGAGGAGGAGCTCACATTGGGGATCGTTAAGTTTAAGAATAGCCTCCATTAAAGAGATAGTTTTAGAGACCCTTTTCATATCCAGATCCTGGCAAAAGCTTGCATCTAAACTGACTGAACCACCAAGGAGTTTGACACCATTGGCCGGACGAGAGATATTTATAGGAAAAACACCCTCCCCCTACTTCTGGGATCCTCAGCCGGCCAGAAGAGCTCGGTCTTGTCAACATTCAAAAACAACCCCCGAGGCGGACCCTCCGCCCTAATAATGTCAAGCGCTTTGGCAACCATGAGGGTATCTCCAAAAAAACCAGAGGGATTTTATTATTATTATTATTATTATTATTATTATTATTATTATTATTATTATTATTATTATTATTATTATTATTATTATTATTATTATTATTATTATTGTAAAACATTACTTCATTAAAAAACCAGAGGGATTTTACAAAAAAGTTGGTGGGAAGCCGAGACACTAGTTGAGCTCTCACTCCTTTTTGGATACAAAAACTTAGTCTATAAAAAATAAAAGCACCACTCTTGACATTATTCGAGTGGCTAACAGCAACGGCCTTGATGCGTGAAAGTGTATCCAAAGCTTCCGCGTCAAACTCCCCAAATGTAGAAAAAGCAAATGGAATAAACTTGTAACAGTTTTCTTCACATTTGGACACATATTTCTTTTTCTTCTTCTCCACAGCATTATGTAAGGCTACCCCTGGAGCCCACAAAGTTGCATCAAATACCCGCAAAAGGAGAGATCCTAGTCATATCCAAACATGCGTCCTTACCTTGGATCCAGTTAAATAATAGCAAGTCTGCAGGACGTAGCTCTTTCCCATCCCTCGAAAGAAACCCCATTGGAGCATTCTTTTTCACCATAATCCCTACATATGTCGACAAGAATATCATGCATCAGGTTATGTCTTAACTTCATCCCCACTTCACTGGAACATTGAACTGCATGGTCTCCCCATTGGTCCATATGATGCTTGCAGCTCGGACAAGGACTACCTTCAGAAAACATAGGTATGGTAAGCCTATAACACAATACCGAACGGAATTGGCGATGGTTCATCCTCTGGCCTAACCCATCAATAGGTATGGTGAATAGGAAATCTTGTGCATGTGGGGCGTGGGTACAACTGAGAATACCCACTTGCCTTGGACTTAACGAATACTTGGAAACAAGATCTTTCTCAATGACACCAAAGTAACACTTTGCCAAGGTTTTCATCATATGGTGGGCAGGAGCGTTAGAGGTGACTGAGAACGTGTCTGTGTTACAAGCACTGTTAAAGTATCGAGAGCATGCTGCAACGAAGGACCATGAGAATTAATGCCTGTTTTTACCAATATCTGGTCCTGCATATCACTAGTTTGCAAACGAGAGGTGATGAAAGCATACTGGATAATGTCAATCGTTGCATGGATGCCAAGCCCACCCATCTTGATTGAGAGGGTGGCAAGCCGCCACTGCCAGTCATCAAACCCTGGTCCGGATGTTGTAATAATCTTCTCCAAAGAAGCACGTAACATCGGATCAAACCGGACTTGGGCCTCTCACACGTACAAAGGGGAACATGTCCTCAAAGCATAAGATATTGTTATTATTATTATTATTATTATTATTATTATTATTATTATTATTATTATTATTATTATTATTATTATTATTATTATTATTATTATTATTATTTATTTTTATTTTTTTTATTATAACATCACTTTATTATTATTTAACATCACTTTATTAGAAAATCATAAGATTTACAAGAAATTAGTAGGGAGCCGAGAAACTAACTGGGCCCCTACTCCTTTAGCTATAGCAAAGCTAATCCTACTAAAAATATGAGTAGCAGCACGTGCTCCAATGTCTTGAGTCACCGAGAATCTACGGATACGCTTTAGTAAGGTCACCGCATTCTTCTCAAGTTCCCCATTTTATTATTATTATTATTATTATTATTATTATTTATTTTTATTATTATTATTATTATTATTATTATTATTTTTTATAAAACATCACTTCATTAGAAACCATAAGGGATATTACAAGAAATTGGTGGGAAGCCGGGACACTAGTTGGGCTCCCACTCCTTTCCGAATACAAAAGCTTAGTCTATAAAAGATAAAAGCCCCACTCTTGACATTATTCGAGTGGCTAACGGCAACAGTCTTGATGCGTGAAAGTGTGTCCAAGGCTTCCGTGTCAAGCTCCCTAAATGTAGAAAAATCAAACGGAATGAACTTGTAGCCATTTTCTTCACATTTGGACACATATTTCTTTTTCTTCTTCTCCACAGCGTTATGTAAAGCTACCACTGGAGCCCACAAATTAGCATCAATACCCGCAAAAGGAGAGATCCCAGTAACATCCAAACACACGTCCTTGCCTTGGAACCAATTAAATAATAACAAGTCTGCCGGACGTAATTCTTTCCCCTCCCTCGAAAGAAACCTCATTGAGGCCTCCTTTTTCACCATGATCCCAACCTTGAAACATATGTCGACAAGAATATCACGCACCAGGTTATGTCTAAATTTCACCCCCACTTCACTGGAACAATGAACTGCATGGTCTCCCCATTATTATTATTATTATTATTATTATTATTATTATTATTATTATTATTATTATTATTATTATTATTATTATTATTATTATTATTATTATTATTATTATTATTATTATTATTATTATTATTATTATTATTATTATTATTATTATTATTATTATTATTATTATTATTATTTTATTATTATTATTATTATTATTATTATTTATTTATTTATTTATTTATTCATTTATTTTTTTAAACTAGAGTCGTAACATTTTCAATTATAATTAGCGTTTGATATTAAGCAATAATATGTTGGCTGGTAACGACAATCATCGACAAAAAAAATACAAAGTTAGGATTTAGCGACGGGTCCTAATATAATATTACCTAGGGTTTTGCAAGGTAAATTAGAACTGGGTGATATTACCAATCAATCACCAACGGATTTAATTACCATTGGTACGTTTCGGTCGACATATACTGATAAATAACCTAAATCAGTCATTGACAAATTGAAAATATGTACAATACATTTCAAAGTTACTCGTATGTAACGATTAAAGAGTAATGTTATATTCTTCTATAAATATTTTTAATAATAATCTTTCTAATGCGCCTTAATTTCACTATATGTATAAACTGGCCGACTTTGTAACTTAACAGTAAACTCATAACACTTACGATTACGAGAATGTTTTTCACAATTCTAAGAAGTTAAACCATTTTTCATGATTAAAACATACACGTACATGTAATATATATATATATATATATATATATATATATATATATATATATATATATATATATATATATATTGATGGGTTTGAAGAAGATAGATACCTCATGTTAATGTAGGCCTGGATCATTCATTCAAAGTCAGTATAACGCGACCCGCAACAAGCATAAACTTAGAATTATAATTTACTAGGTAAAAGACTCGTGAAATTCACGGGTATTTAAAAAAAAAGAAGTTAAAAAGCTACAAAAGTTGATATCTTATGTATAGTAATAAGATGGCGAAACGAAACCTATAAACTTAACATACCATGTTAGATAGGGTAAATGTCGAGAAATCAAACATAAAGAGAGTCCAACAATTACCAAATAAGTTAAAAATAGCATAAAATCATATATATATATATATATATATATATATATATATATATATATATTGGGTAAAGGGGAGTAATCCATATATATATATATATATATATATATATATATATATATATATATATATATATATATATATATATATATATATATATATATACATATATATTGTAGTTTATGATTATGATACAATACCTAATTAAGGTTGAATTTCTACAAATTCGTATATTAGCAAGACCACGATAACGCCTTCATGTAGTTGGTGCTTGAAACCTGACACCAAAGCATTTCTCGTTATGGTTTGAATTTTATTCATTTGATAAGAATAGTTATTAAGAGTAAAATTTGTTGTTGCTATGTATAACTTTGTCTATCTTAACAATAAATTATGTGGATACATTAAGAAATAAAACAAAAACAATATAAAATAAAATAATAATAAGTTACACAATTTCAAGTAAAAAAGAAACTTACTAAAATCTCTACCATAGTGTATACGGTTAAGCATTTTACGAAAGGAGCTTATGAGCTAATTTATTATCAAAACAAACTTATTCAAATAGTGTTTGGATTACCTTATGCGTTTTCAAAACATACTATTGGTAAAATGATCAAAAAAGACAACACCCTATAAAAGATACTGGCAAATAACAGTTATAATTGAAAGATATTGGCAAATAACAGTAACAATAGTTGATCAATTGAGGAAGAATTTTGGACAAATAGATCATAGGTTAAATGCCAACTCTTGGTTAAAGGGTCACTGAAACATGGGTCATTGTTTGGGACTTGGTCCTTGAGGAAGGGTAAGACGACACCTAGAAAGGTGAGTCAGAGTTTCCCCGTCAATTTAGACCTTTTGGAGACAATCTAAGACAATGTTAGATTAAAATTCAAAATGACACATATAATCTAGAAAAGTTAATACAAAGAGATTGATTATGAATGGAAGCCTACCTGTTGCGATACATGTAAATTTTTTGATCACATGGATTTGGATTGTCCTAAGAGCCGTAGGGCTAGTACTCCAACTCAGGAACAAGTGAAAGAGGTTAGTCCTAACATTGAGGCTAATGATGAGTTTGTTGAAGTCACTCGAAAGGGAGGGAAAGGAAAAAATACGGCTAAGCATAATATGCATATTTCTGGAGTTCTCTAACCAAGCCGCAATCCAAATATTTTTATCGTGTTAAACCTAAACAGTGGCTAACGATGCTTCTACATTTGTTGTTAACAGTGGAAAGTCGGGTGAGAATGTGAAGTCGTCTGAGAATTTTAGTTCGAGGGAGGTTAATAATGGGAAGTCGGGGTAATGTTGCGAGTGGTAGTACTAGTACCGTCGTTGAGGATATTCATAAGTTAAATGAGGCTGATCCTAAAGGTAAAAATGTCGATAAATCAACTTCTTATCCTTAAGAACTCATATGCTGCTCTTCAAAATGAAGATAGTTTCTTTGTTGATACTTCTGATACTACGTTGGATGATAAACATGATTCTTGTGTTCCTAACCTTGTGCATGAGAATAAATCTAGCAGCCTAACTATTAAGCTACCTAGGAAGACTGGCATTTGGTCTAGCAAGCCCAATTCATCTCTTGGGGGTTTTGAGTTAGGTGAGCTTGGTGAGTCTGATGAGGATGAAATACTTGAACCTGATGATGATATGGCTAGGTTTATGTCCTCGTCAGGAGGAGGTCAGCAGCTAGAAGCTGATGATTTTGATTTTTCTGATGGATACGAGGCTCACGTCTATGAATTATCTGGACACCTGGATGCTTTTTGTGACCAGTTTAATATCCGGCTTAAAAGTCGTGTTAGGAAGTAGTTATTCTTGCTTTGGTTTTTCATAAAATTGGTTTGTCATTCTTATATAATGTGTAGGTTTGTAGCACTATATGTACTTGGTTGTGCCTATGTAACGCGCCGATATAAGAGACTACACTCTCATTCGTTGTACTTAGTTTTTTGGAGTAATATATTTTATCGGGGAATTCACGCTTTACCAAAAAAATATCCAAACACAATTTTTAAGCTTGTGGGTTTTTATAACATAAGTCATTTTTTAGAACACTGATTTAAATAAAATTATATTTAGAATCAGTGTTGTAAAATAAAAGAAGTATTCAATTAGATGGTTGTAAAAAAAATTATGAATGTTGCCTTTAATATATTATTATAAAAATACTTTATATTTTCTTAGAAAGAAGAATATTAATATTGGAGAAAACTATTTTTTATTTTATGTATTATTATGTTACAAAATGTGCTATAATTAACTTTTTTTAGCAAAAAAATCGTAATAAGTCAAATACAGTAAAACAATAACTTATTTATCTATTATAAGTCAAGCAACTTAAGAGTTTTTATGTTAGAATGAAACTCTGTAACCTCACCAATTATTTGTATATTTAACTTTGATTAATTTTCTTGTTATGTATTATATTTGAAAAATAAAAAGACGTATAACGTATTCATTTTATTAACTTTGATTAATATGTACTTGAGTTCTATTATACAAACTGTAAAATTTTACTTCCAAACTTATAACATAATAACAAGCAAAATGTTTTACACTGTGTTACAATATACATCCTCTCATTTTATTAATCACATTCGCACATGACCATTTAAAGAAGATTTATTATTTTTATACCTTTTGATGACCACTACTCAACTTTTTGTACTCTTTTGAGAATTTGCTCATAGCACTTGGTAAAAAGCATATCTCAATCTTTATATTTCTTCTTTTGTCTTTAGCTCATGTTTTAAATATATTTCTTGTAAGAGAATTAGTTAAAAAGAATGTATTAGTGCTTGAAAATACTTATTTATCATGCAACTCTTTTCACCTTGTTCTTTATAAATTGAAATTTCGTTTCTTATTGGAGAAATCATTTGCTTATCTTGTTTTGCTGCTTATCAAGAGATAAATCCCTACCATCCATCTAGTTTGATCTAATAGTGAGAATTAATCTAAGATTTAAAAGATAAACCTAAGTCCATGTTTTTTTTCTTATCTTTTTGTCTTTCTTTCTTTTTCACATTTTTTTTTCTTTTTTTTAAAGTTCACATTTTTTTTAATTCACATTTTTTTCTTCGTTTTCAAACGTTTTCGTCTGTTTTTGTCCATTTTCATACGTTTTCATCTGTTTTCACCCGTTTTCATATGATTTTGTCCGTTTTCTTACGTTTTCGTCTATTATTCATATGTTTTCGTCCGTTTTCATACGTTTTCGTCCGTTTTCATACGTGTTTTTAAGCTTTTATACGTTTTCGTCCGTTTTCATACATATTCGCCCGTTTTCAGACGTTTTCTGAATATCACAAGTGTTATTCTATGATATGCTGAATATCACAAGTGATTTTCAACTAATGTTTTGTAACATGAAAATCAAAAAGTGATATTAATAATATCACAAAGTGATATTCTGAATATCACATAATATCAATTGTGATAGTTAGAAACGTATGAAAACGGATGAAAACATAAGAAAATAGAAGAAAACAGACGAATACGTATGAAAACAGACAAAAACGTATGAAAGCGTATAAACACGTCTGGAAACGGACGAAAATGTATGAAAAATGGACGAAAATGTATGAAAACTGATGAAAACGGACGAAAATGTATGAAAACAAACGAAAACATATGAAAACGGATGAAAACGTATGAAAACAGGCGAAAACGTAAGAAAACGAGCGAAAACGTATGAAAACGGATGAAAACATATGAAAACGTATAAAAACAGACGAAAACGTATGAAAGCTACCCTTGTGGATGATAATGGTAAACCTATTCCGGTGGCTGATGGTGAAAGGAAGGGCAACCCATTCTCTAAGGTGGGTGAAGATGTTGATTCAGATAGTGATTTGTTTTGAACGACACTTTATTAAAAAAAACTAGTAAGGCGCTAGAGAAATTACAAATTAAAGGAACTAGGATTTTTCATCCAAGAGTTCCATTCAAAGTTTGACTTACAACAATTAGAACACCAATTAAAAGACAACCGAATAATCTCATCAAAAAGAAGAGCAACCTGAGGTAATTGGCTTCCGAACAAAACTTGATTGCGGAACTTCCAAATGACCCACCAAGAGATATAACAAAAACCTTCAAACACGTCCTTGAAACGCTTTGAAACTCGAAGATTTTTTAACCAAAGAAGCCAATCATCATATGAGAGAAAGTCTTGATATTCTAATTCCCACCAACGAGCAACCTTGCGCATAAGCTGACGAGCCAAATGACAAGAGAAGAGAAGGTGCGACGTTGATTCCACAACAATACTACATAGAGGACAAATAATATACGGGATGTCAAGACCTCGAAGTGAAAGATTCAACCTTGAAGGAAGCTTATCCAAAGAGACTCTCCAAGCAAAGATATTAATCTTCATGGGAATATACTTGACCCATCGAGTAGGAACATCCCGCTTTAGGAAGAATAGAATCATCAATAAATTCACGAGTCGATTTCACCGAAAAGACACCTGAAGAATCTAATCGCCAAGTCCATCTATCATTAATATTAGGAAGCATAACAGAAGAGGTCTTATAAATAAGAAGAAAAAGCTGCTCTTTTTCAACACCACTTCGAGGAGGCCTACAAAAAGAATCCATAAGAGAATTGTCTCTTAACTTAGAAGCTACACTAGCATGCTTGTCTAATTCCGGAAAATACAACCTCGGATAAGAATATTTTAAAGGAGAGTCACCAAGCCACACATCGTCCCAAAAATAAGTTTCCTCACCATTTCCTACTTTCTTTATGACTAGCGAGAGGAGATCAATACCCTTGATGGAAAGCTTTCTAACTTCACTAACAATATCAAGCCAAGTTGATCGCCTAGAAAAAGGGAGAGGATTATCAAGCGCTCCACGAATACCATGAATGGCTGTGATAAAACGAGACAAAAGCGAGGACCCGTTAGTAATAAACCTCCAAATATATTTGAATAGAAGAGCACGGTTAATGGCAAAAAAACTAGAGACACCAAGACCTCCATTCTTATTAGAAGCTAAAACTTTCTTCCAACAAATTAAGGACATCTTCTTCTCCGCATATTCCACGCCATTAAAGAAATTCCTACGGATAGATTCCATTTTGTAAATAACGCCTTTAGGAACCTTGAAAGAGGACATATAATAAAGCGGCAAAGAGCTTAAAACAGATTTAATGGGGGTAAGACGACCACCAATCGATAAAGTTTTAAGTTTCCATTTAGAGAGCCTAGAAGATAATTTGGCCACGACGTCATCCCAAGAACTGATTCTCGACATAGTACCACCCACTTTAACCTCGAGATAGTTAAAAGGCATATGAAGAGTCGAACAACCAATAGACCTAGCTGCTGAAGCCACAACATCATGATTAATACCAATACCCATAAGCTTACTTTTATGAAGGTTGATCTTGAGACCCGAAGCTAAATAAAACCACTTAAGAACATTAACAATAGTTGATAAATTTGATAACTCCCAATTACCAACAAAAATAACATCATCAGCATAAAACAAATGGGATAAGCTAAGAGAATCGTCGATATGAATACCACTGAAAAGCCCAGCATTCACCACGTTGTTGAAGGATAGATGTAAGCTCTCCATAATCAAATTAAACAAAAAGGGAGAAAGAGGATCCCCCTGTTTCAAACCTTTAGAAAATTTGAACTCCAAAGTCGGACTACCATTAACAAGAATAGAGCCCATAGCAGAGTTGAGGCACCCTTGAATCCAACTACGCCATTTAGATCCAAAACCAAAGTTATATAACACCACATCTAAATAATCCCATCTCACCGAATCGAAAGCTTTTTCAAAATCAATCTTAAAGATCAAAGCTTTGATTTTTTTGTGCTTACACCACGATAGAAGCTCATTAAGGATGAAAGGACCATCAAGAATTTTTCTATTAGAAACGAAGGCAGATTGCTTGTCGGAAACAAGGCCCGAAATAACATGGCTCAACCGATTAGCTAAGACTTTGGTAATGATTTTATACACACTACCAATCAAGCTGATAGGACGAAAGTCTTTAACCATTTTAGCTTCCTGCATTTTTGGAATCAAAGCAATAAATGAAGAGTTACAACCAGGAGGAAACGAACCTATATCAAAGAAGCAAGAGACATCAGCCACCAATTCATGATCAATGATATTCCAATATTTTCGAAAGAACCCAAAGGTGAAACCATCAGGACCAGGAGATTTGTTAGTGCCACAATCCTAAACCGTTCTTTTTATCTCATCATATGAAACACTACTTTCAAGATCATCATTCTGATCAGGAGACAAGCGTCTAGGAAAATTATAGTCAAAGGTAATACATTCAGTAACCGGAGCAGCAAAGCGGTTAGCAAAGTGCATGTGAAACGCATTCTTCACCAAAAGAGGATCAACAATCCAGTCTCCATCTACTAAAACACCACGAATAGCTAACTAAGAACGCTTATTGTTGATGATTCCATGAAAAAACTTGGAATTTTCATCTCCCTCGATAGCCCACCGAATTTTGGCCTTTTGGATCATATCCAACGAAGAAGCATAATTAAGATCATGAAGATCCTTTAACAAATTTGACCTTTCCTGAATCAAATCATTAGAACACATTCCTTGATCAAAAGTTTTATCCAACACTGTAAGACGAGATTGAATAGAATGTTTATATGCATTCGACTTTTGATTATCTTCAGCTAGCCATAGTTTAATCTTGGACTTGAGAGCCTGCAATTTTTTCTTCAATTTAATGATACTATTCGATTCTGAATAAACAAAATACTTCCACGAGTCTTTAATCATCTTATCAAACCCTGTCTTGGATGACCAAGAATTAAAAAAATGAAATGGGGTAGGACCATAATCGACACTTAATTCACGAAGAAGGATAGGCCGATGGTCCGAAAGATGTTTATCAAGACAAAGGGCAGAAATAGAAGGAAAAATAGCCAATAAACTTTCGGAAATAAGAAACCTATCCAGCTTACTCATCTTAGAAGTGGAATTATGAGACCAAGTAAAAGAATATCCTTCTAGAAGAAGATCAACCAAGCCAGTCGTAGAGATGAAATTGTTAAAAGAATTGGCACCATAAGAATTAAACAAAGAGTCGTGCCTTTCATGCTAAAAACGAACTTCATTAAAAACGCCTAAAAGAACACACTCACCATCCCATGATTCCAAAAAATGACGAATAAAATCCCATAACATCTGTCTTTCAGTAAAATCTTGTGGAGCATATATAGATATAATAAGGAGTTTGATAGAGGAAGGTATGCAAGTACCTGAGACCGCCACAAAAGAATCAGAAACCGTAGAATTATCTTTAACAAATAAGGTAGGATCCCAAACGCAAAGAATACCCCCAGAATAACCAATGGAAGGACTGAAAGCATAATCAAACGATAAATTTCCCCACAACGCCTTGATAGAAAATTGATCCATTCTATCCATCTTAGTTTCTTGTAAAGCAACAAAATTGACTCTATGTTTAGAATTTAGCTCCTGTATCTACCCTTTTTTAGCCTTGTTACCAAGGCCTTGAATATTTAAAGACAAGAAATTCATCTAAAAACATTGCCATCTCCTTGAGAACCGATAATGGTTTCTATGTTCTTTATGCATCCTTCCATATTGTATCCCATTGTTTGTCCTACCTTTATCAATTCATCCATAACTTCCAAAATTGATCCACTCGCTTGAAACTTTGTGCTTTGATTGTGCTTGCCATTTATAGAAGACTCCTTAACCTTGCTTCCAAACATAACACTATTTGAATTTAATTTATCCCCTTGAGAACCAACAGTGGGCTGAGGAGAATTACCAGGATTATTATCCTCTACATTACCAAGAGAAGGCTGAGGAGAATTACACGCAACATTAACCTCTTCAATCGGTGTGAATCCTGGGGGATATTGAGGGTCATCACCTTCAACACCTGAAGAAACCCTGTTCCTTTTTAAAATTTTATAGATCCCAAAGGGATCTTCTGAGTTGTCAGGCTTTCCACTGAAAGTTGGATTTTTCTGATGAGCAGCATCATGTGCTTGGGCAAACTCGTTTCAGATACATGGTCATATTCATTTTCTTTGTGTAACCCAAGCTCATTTTCATTATTACCCTCAGATTCCTCATCTCAAGATAAGTCATTCTCCTTGTTAGTGGTGAACTCAGGCTTCCATGCTTCAAGTTCCTTAATACAAATCCAATGAAGTTGCCCTTTAAAAATGATTTTAATCCTATCATTTATAAGTACATGGGGTTTTGTTTTCACACACACTCTTATGCATAACAAAGGACTATTTTCAGAATCATCAATATCAACCAATTCACCCCAAGAAGAAGTAATTTTAGCAAATGTATTGCGAGTAAGAGATTTGACAGGTAAACCTTCATAGTCGCTCCTCACTTACAAAGGAATTAGTAGCCTGTTTCAATTCCACAAACCGAGAACCAACACCCACATGCATAATGGCCTTATCTTTAGAAGCTACATAATCCATTTCAAGAAGAACCCAATGACCACCCAAATAAGAAAGCTTAACTTTCTCAAAACCCTCGTTGGAAAGAATGAAGTAGAGATTGGAAAGTGCATTGATATCTTTGATTTTTCCCATTAAAGAGCAAGAGAAGTCTCGTTCCATAATAGAAGAATCATCAAGAACACAAGCAGGAGACCCATCAGCAATATTAGAGTTTACTGTTTCTTTTGATAGAACAATGGCAAACGATTTATGAGTAGCTCCCACTGATACATTATTTTTGGGCAACATAATACAAGAATCATCAAGAACACAAGCAGGAGACCCATCAGCAATATTAGAGTTTACTGTTCCTTTTGATAGAACATAGTCATCATAGTCATCCTCTCTATCATGACCACGACCAAATAGGTTACTCGACTCATCAAAGGTGTTCATAACCTCCTCATCATCACTGTCAGAAACCACAATCTCCCCCACCTTAGAGAATGGGTTAACCCTCTTGGTAGAAGTAGCTGGTAAAACCTTATTATAATCTTAATAGTCAACCTTCTTAATAGGATTACCATTATCATCAACAAGAGTAGCTTTCCCATCGATAAGAAGCTTTTCAAACTCCCTAATTTTCTCAACAATTAAGGTAGGACCAACCGCGTTAGCTTCCATTGAACTTGTCTCGAGAGACCCATCCTCCTTCGGTGCCATTGTATTACCAGAGACCTCTACATCAATAGGATTTCCACAATCATCAGAATCTATCGTATTTAGTGCAACAAAAGGGTTTGATGTAGCAATCTTCCTCCCACTCGAACTAGCCACATCAGTGGCTTTCTTCTTTGCACTATCCACCTTCTTGGATTCAGTAGGAGGCGCTTTAGGTTGATACCTAAATTTAGGACCCACTTTAGTAACACCCCTTACCTGGAACACTTGGACCACCATTACTACCATTATTCTTGTTAGTGACAGTTTGATAACCATCATTAACATTCGGTTTAGGCTGATTAGGAAGTTGAATAGATTTAGGACAATCCATTAGCGTATGACCAAACAATTTACATGTATCACACTAAGGCAGTTTCCATTCATACTCCACCCAAATCTTTTCAATAGTAGATCATGTCCCATCAAGTAATGGTATCTCAACAGTGATGCACTCCCGAAGGACCTGATATGCCTTAACTTCAATTAAGCACCTAGCAAAACTACTTCGACCCCATGATTCCAAGCACATTTGACTAGTATAAGAATCTAACATTTTTGGCATTCCAATCAATGTAGCAAGGAGGCTTAGACCGTCATCAGAAAACATAGCAAGGGGCACATCATGGAACTTAACCCATATCGGAATATTAGTCAAATCCTCTTTAAGCAGATTAGTATTCAAAGTCCACGTTTTAAGAATAATTGGCACATTCCTAATCATCCACGGTCCGTTTTCAAGCACATCATCAACACCTTTATGAGTGGAAAACTTAGAGAAAAAGAACCCTTTTGCATTCATCATAACCTTTTGAATACCATACTTGGCCCATGTATTACGAACATAATAATCAACAACTGGAAAGGCAATACGTTTACCAAGGAAATAACCATAAAGGGTATTCTCAAATTTAGAGTTTCTCCTCAACGACTTTCATAGGAATGGAGAGATCCACCCCATTAGAGTTTTTACTAAACTCCAACCTACGAAAATTAGGTTTGCGCTTTGTTGAATCACTTGATTTAGCACCATTAACATTAGCAGAGTTATTACCACTTGTAGCACCAACATACGACATAGGTAAAGTATTTACCTTAACAACAATAGGTGTAGTTCCGGTTGGTTTCTCCATTTGTGATGAAACATGTACCCTTCCAGCTTTAGATGAGACAGTAATACCATCACCACTAGGCATATTAGCACCCATAGTGGTGTCCTCAAAACCATGAACAGTAGATGAACCGGATGGAACGTTGGTACGAAAAGTATCAAAATTACTAGGAATACCAATAGGATCCTCCATAGCAATCGATGTAGTAGCAAATCCAGTAGGACCAACATCCCAGAAGACATCATCATTAACAACTTTCTTATTCCTAGCAGTTTCCGAATTCCTGTTACAAAACTCACCCATATCCGAATAACTTGTACCAAGTTGTGGCTGAGAAGAACTTGTACTTGTGTCCGTTGTCATAGCAGCTCCAGTACCAAAGTCATAAGTACAAGCGTGCATCTCCACATTACCCGATAAGCTAGGGTTACGCAAAGCAAGTTGAGGCCGTGTCGCAGCATTAGAACCAGAATCATGCTCATTAAATCGATGCATAGGATGTTTCATAGCCTCCATATCCACACCATCATCCATATTATCCATAATAACCAGACTCGACAAACAAAAAAGTAAATAAACCAAACCCTAACGAGAAGAAACAAAGCAAACAAGAAAAACACGAAGAGCAATCGTCTAATCTTCAAAACGATGGCCTAGATAAAGTTTAGGCAAGCATTAAACGTTCATAAAAAATCTTCTAACCGACTCCCTCCATAGTATGCAGGTTAATGAATTAAAAGCAGAATAGCGAAACCCTTAAAGAAAAAAACGATAAACAAAAACCCTAAAAAACTTAGCGATCACAAGAACCTGGAACGATCAATAAAAACCTCGAATGTATTTGTTTGATTTTAACAGATTAGATTAATAGAAAAGAATATTAGAGCAGCATGGAGATCGTTAGTTTAGGGATAAATGGAATAAGATTATCGCCATAGGTGAGTCGGTTTTAGGGTTCTCCTTTAATTTTGGATCTATAGATCGTCCACTTGTAAGGAACATCAATCAAGGATAATCACAAGGATCATCAACCGGATTAGGGCCTTAGCAAGATAGATCAGATGATGAGGTGTTTGAGCCAAATGATCCTATGGGAATTACTTTTCATCAGCAGGAGGACATAACGAGCCTGAAAGCTATTTTCGGATGATTATGCGGCCCATGTCTATGTCTTACCTAGGCAATTTGAGGAATTTAACAATCAGTTTGATTTCAAGCTTCAAGGCCGTTCGAGGAAATAATCTTGTATGTGGATTTGTTTATTTGTTTTGCATGTCTTTTTATGTTTTTAGTGGTTACTCTAGTTGTTGGTAACTAGTTGTTTATTTATTGCATGTCATAAATGATCTTGTGGTTGTTCAAGCGGTTGCTTTAGGTTAATGTGGCATTTCAGCCACATTCCATTGTTCTTTAAATGGTTTTTTGGTTAATATATTTTACCAGGGTGGAAGTTTCCTTTTACCCAAAATAACGTATGAAAGCGAAGAAAAAACGCGAATTGAAAAAAACGCTAATTAAAAATAACGTGAATAACAAAAAAGACAAAAAAAATATGTGAATAAAAAAGAAAGACAAAAAGACAAGAAAAAAATGTGAACTTAGATTTACCTTTTAAATATTAGGTTAATCCCCACCATTAAATCAAACTAAATAAATGACAAGAATTTGTCCTTTGATAAGCATGAATTTGTGGGTAAGCAAAATAATATGCTTCTTTTGAAAAATAACTTCGTCAAATGTTTGCCACTTGTTGCTATATCATAGTAGAAGGTATTTTAGGAAAATATTTATGGTGGAGGTCCTACAAACTCTCTTTTAGTAGATAAAATAGATTTATGGTCGAGTTAATATGTCACATACTATATTTCAAAAAAAATATGTCACATACTACCCAAAGTAACAAGAAAAATGACAAATCTTCCTAATTCATGTTCCTACAAATTCTTCTACTCACAAGATCCTAACAAGTATTAGAATTGATGGTTTGGTTACAGAGAGAAAATAAGTGGAGAAAAAATATATAATATTGTTGTGTGTATAGAAAGACTAGTAGTA
This sequence comes from Chrysanthemum seticuspe, assembly GCA_019973895.1. Classification (NCBI taxonomy): domain Eukaryota; kingdom Viridiplantae; phylum Streptophyta; class Magnoliopsida; order Asterales; family Asteraceae; genus Chrysanthemum; species Chrysanthemum seticuspe. Next base: position 7,306,477 of record BPTQ01000004.1, on the reverse strand, counting down.
AGATATTGTAGGAGGCTTTAGCATTGCTCAATTAACAATACGTCTATTTGAATTCACATTCCAAGTGGTCCTTCTATAAACAAGAATTTTCAAATTATCAAAGGAAACTTGTTTGATTGAAGTGAAGTTTCAAATATAAGTAAAACAAATAAATGGATCGAATATGGATATTTGTTTGATTGAAGTGGAGTGAATCCAACCAAATTTTCACAATTTCCTTGAAGCTACACTCAGTGACTTCGTTGTTTCTATGAAGTTCATTAGTTGAAAGAAAATTCAAGTCTTCATGTATTTTTTCTTAGAAAGATCTAGCTATATATAACAAAACTAGCTAGCTCTTCTGTTGTTTAGGAATTGTATTGCTTTGTTATGTAATTAAGTTTTATCGCTTATGTAACGGGCTAGAATGTGGGACCCACCAGTATCATAGATACTCAAACATTTTTTTGAAGTAATATATTTACCGGATAAACTCTTTAAAAAAAACTAGCTAGCTTTTTGTGTGGTATATAAATTATTTTGATTTGATGGTGTATAAATCCCAGGAACACCTAGATCACATAACATATTGATTTACAGCCAATTTTTTTACCTATGGTTTAAACATAATATTGCAAAACGACCAGAAATGACAAACATTTTCACTCTACCTCCCGACAAGGTTAAAGACACTGTCACTTATCATGCTTTAGTGTGTTGGCTAATGTTCCAAGATAACGACTTATATGCTAATGTTCTTGGAAGTTTCTTTATTTGGTAGGTTGGGTCAAAGAAAAAGGTGGTGCGGCTTTATACAAGTTAAGAATGGGTGGTCCAAACTTTGAGTCCCATGGTTCATACTCAGATTGTCATTTAAACTTCAACGAAGATCGGGCATCCGTACGTATAGGAGAAATTTGAATCTGTGAGCATAGTCTACGTATATGTAATTAAATGAAACTACTTTAATACAGTACTTCTTTGGTGCCGAAATTAATATCAAGTTATCAACTAAAAGCAATGCAGATAATTTTAGCTTTTGCATTCTTGCATTATTTATTTTGTCCCATGAAAAAAAAGAAAAAAAGAAAAGAAAAGATTCTAACGTTTACAAGAACTACAACAACATCAATGTCATATCTGCCGGAGCAGTATATATGAGGGACGTCTGATGTAGACAGTTATACTCTAACGTGATGGTAGAGAGACTGCTTCCAGAAATGTTCACAAAAAGAACTAGTGTCACATTATTATTTTTACGCTTGTAAGGTATGAAATCATGTTGTGTATAAAATGATGTCTTTTCCAAAATCAATAACAATTTCAAAGTACAAGTTGCATTACTATTTTGATCACTTGTGTTGTGTATAAAATGATGTCTTTTCCAAAATCTATTTCTATTTCATGTGAGAATTATCAACTGCAGTTTTTAGGATCCTGTATATTTGAGGCACAAATGGATAAATCAATATATCAATCTTAGTCGTGGTTAGTCACAAGTCAAAAGTCAACAAAGATGATACGTGCACCAATAAGATGAATCTAAGGTTTTTCTAAGAAGGTGATGTGGAAAGGCCCACACTACACAAAAAAGTCTTAATATCTTCAATAATGATTACCAGTTTCGTACTTTCAGCATGCTATTTTTTACTCCGTTTTATGACTACAAAACATACTAATCTTTCACTAAGAAGCATTTTAATAAACTCAAAAGTAAGTTTGCTTAATTTTGTTTGCTCTGAAATACTTTCATACTATATTCAATGTAATATCATCTACTTTTATGCCAGGAGACTATATATTGTTGTTTTATTTTTTTGAATGGCAAGATGAAATGAATAAACCATTGCACCTAGCAAGACACTAAGGGCAACGATTACATAGATCATTGTACCACTCTAATTAAACAATTTAAGAAAATACTTATATGCCGTAAAGGAATCATAATGTTGATGGGCGTCGTTAGATGTTCTTGGATGATCATTTGTTGGCGATAACCATATCGTAACAAAATGGCCAAAGGAATCATAATGTTGATTGAACCACAACATCCAAAAAGTTTGAGGGGGAGCTCGATCCATAAGCCTTTGAAGCTAAATTCAAAGTGTCCCAAAATTATGATGGTGTGATGCTGTGTAGTATCCACAATCCTAGAATAAGTTGCCATAAATAGTTAGCAATCATGCATGAGGTGTATAGGCCGTTAATCCTCCGTTTCAATGGCATTATAACAAGAGAGATAAAGCATCATATAAAAAATTATTCCCTGACAAATCGACAATCAATATTAGTTCTTGTGGCAGCTGATTAAGAAACACAGACAAAGTAAAGATGTTAATCTTGATGGCAAGAAGGTTGTTCAAAATATATTGATATGTAACTACCGACGAGGAACTTTGGATGGACAACTATACTTTTCTCACAAATTTGTTTTCTGAACGGCAAATATATTAAAGTAAAACTAGCAAATATATTAAAGTAAAACTAGCCAGGCACTAGATGAAACAACTACTAACACCCAAAAGACTTCTCCATGGAGAGGAAACCTAGCAAACCATAAAACACCAATACACGATCACACCCGAAAAACCTAAGAAAACCAAAACCTCCAACAAGCAACACCTATAAACAATGACGAAACCTAAAATGACACCTGAAGAAACAAATACCTAAAATACAAACATGTAACACCTTGAAATATTAAGACGAGGTCTAAACCAAAAAACCCTTTACCAAAAAACCAACGCGTTCTTTTTCGTTATTAGTTATTACATGATGTTGAGCTATAATTTCTTATCATAATATTTTTGACTTTGGTATTATATTCTTGATTTATATTTATTGTTTAGAATGTTCAGTTGACAATTAATATATAAAAAGTTTATTACATTCATCAAGCCTTTTATAATACTTTCAAATGGATCATTGCACTAGTGGAGATTCCAGTATAAGCATTTTGTAGAACAACTTGAACATGTGTGTAACCTTGGAGTCTTGCACTTCAATTCCATAATAGAAAAGAAAAAAGTGATTTCCAAAATGGAGGCAAAATTGTTACATTTTTATTATTTTCTAAATGTAATTGTTACTATCAGTTTTTAACTGTGTGGTTGTTCTGCATGTCGCAGTCGAATTTGTCTATGTAACGGGCTGAAGACATGTGATTCACTTATGTCATTTGTACTTTAATGTTTTTTGTGTAATAGAATTTTGCCGAGGTGAATTAACCCGTTTACCCAAAAAAAAAAAAAAAAAAAAAAAAAAAATGGAGGCAAAATTTAACATTATATTCTCATAACTTTTCTATATCTTCAATACAAAACAAAAAGTATACTATAAAAGTCAACAGCTCAAACTTATTATAAATGGAAACATATCTTAACCTATCAAAACTTGCCCAGAAGTCCACCATGGATGCCTTTCTTCCTTTATCTGACCAAGATCAAACTGGAAACCCTAATTTTTCATCTTCTTCTTTTAACTGCCCATCTATCACAAACGATGATCGAGTATATGATCATATCAACATCGATAATACCTTGTATTATAACCATGATCTTACTGATGATAACTCTAACCCTAATACTCTCTCGCTCATCGATCACCAAGATTCTAGCTCTTCAAATTCTTTATCATATCTGAATACAAATGAGCAAACTCCAGATCACTTGCTAGAAATAACCACAGATGTAAACATCTCTAAATGGCCACAGATATCTGCTGATGCTGCCAGCATGACACAACTTACCTGGATCGAAAGGCAACTCTTGTATGAGTGAGTTATATTCTCACTTTTTTTTTTTTTTTTGCATGGTTAACAATACATATAAAAAGTGTCCTGTGTGCATCTTATTTACAGTTCTTTTTTGCTTGGAAAACGTAGCGATAATTCTAATCGAGAGAGGCTGAATGATGATACAAAGATTGGGTTTCGTATACAAACCGGACTTGAGGTGTTGGATGATGGTTATAGATGGAGGAAGTATGGCAAAAAGAACATTAAATCTACTCCTAATCCGAGGTACTTATTCATAACAATTTAGTTAACTTTACTTATGATCTTACATAAAAGGATCTTGAGACTTGAGAGGTACGATATATATATCAACAATATTAAGAACAAGTTCTTGCATTTTTTTTTCCTGCAATAATCAAGAACAAGAAGACATGCGTATTTATATAATACACAAGAAAAACAGGATCTTAAAAAGGTGGCCGGATCGGATGTCGCTCAGGCACCTTAATAGCTAATTTTGATCAAAATAATTAGCTAATTTTGATAAAAAAAAAATCCCTTTAATTTCCAGGAACTACTTCAAATGCACGACAATCGGATGCAAAGTGAAGAAAAGAGTAGAGCGGGATAGAGAGGATTCAAGTTATATAATAGCAACTTACATTGGGCTGCATAATCACGACGTTCCATCTACAACTGCTTCCATTTCCAACGTGTGTCCTACTGGAGTAAGAACATTGCTGTATTCGTGATTGGATCCAGATACATTGTTGAAAATCTCAAGTCATGGTCGTGTCCTTGGATTATGCTCTAAATTATGTTCATTACAATGGTTAGAACTTCAAACGAACACGAGAGCAAGGTGCGCTAGCTGGGTTATAGATAAATAGTAAGTTAATTACCATACATGGAAACTATATGTTCATTTTGTAAATTGTGATTGTCATTATACTCTTGTGATGTTTATTTTTATTTCTCTCTAGTCCGGACTTCTTTATCATTTGTACATCATGTACGGTTTATTTTGACAAACTATACTAGTGAGTTGTTTTTTTTTAATAGCACACGTTTGATAACGTATGAATTGAAAATCAAACAAAAACGGTATAACATAATTTATTCTTAAACTGATTTATCTTAGTGTAGTTATTTTTTTTTGGCTAAAGGGTTTTCACGGGAATAAAGTTTCGATATATGAACATGTTGGAAAATAGGTATAGTAGCAAAAGCAGCCACAAAAAACACCAAACAAAATTCTTCGTAAATTTTGTGTGAAAGTGATTTAGAGTAGCTGATTAGAGAAAGTGTGGAGAAGCTAGTACGTCGATAAGTACAAAACTTTCCAATCATTTTGGTATTTTGGTGCTTTAAAGGTTGTCGAAAAAGATGGCTAAATTGGCAGAACTAGGTGTATGGTTGTGGGTATTGGACGTTTCAATGATTCAATCATATATATAATTGCCACATTAGCCAATAATTGACGTGACATATTCATACATGTTGAGTTGTTGACGTTGCAATAAAATTTGAAATTCTGAAAATTTATCATGTAATAATTGAAATGCTCATGTTCAACATGAAGTATACTGCATATCTTAAGGCCCTTTTACCCCAAAAAAAAAGTATACTGCATATCTATTTATTGTCTTGTTATATTGCTACCGAAACTTGGACAAGGGTATTTACATGGTGGAAAATTCACGATGCTTCAATCACTTCCCTTTCAGACGCAGTAAATATGGCGGTTAGAATTTCCCTTCCGGCCCATCAAGTGATACAATTCAATGTTGTCGTGCAAACAACCCTCTAGGCCCTTTGGAGGGGGGGGGGGGGGGGGGGGGGGGGGGGGGGCGGCTCAAGCCTTATTGAGGCCTAAAGCAAAATTCAAATACGGGGCCTTTTCTATTATTTGCTATGTTTAAAAAAAATCACTGGTCAATATAATGTCTAACTAAAGGCCGATGCTTAATAAAGTTAACAGCCGGTTGATGATTGAAAAACAAAATTACGGATAGAGAAACCAAACGTTATTGTTTCGATGATCTAGAAGTAGTGCTAAAACGACGCACTAAACCAACGCGAGTGGGCTTGTACGTGTTCGTCCGTGAACATTCTATCAACCTAAAGCGCCTCCCCCTGATCTCAAGAAGGTGGATATTGCAAAAAAGAAAGCCACTAAAGTGGCTAGTACGAGTGAGACGAAGATTGCTACATTTAATCCTTTTGCTGCACTTAATACGATCGATTCTGATGAATGTGGCAATCCTACTGATGTAGAGGATTCTAGTAGTACAATGGAAGCAAAGGAGGTTGGGTCTCTTAAGACAGGTAATGTATCACAAGATCCGCTTGTGAGTGATTCAATGAAAGCTAACGAGGTTTGTCCTACCCCTATTGTTGAGAAAATTGGGGAGTTTGAAAAGCTTCTTATTGATGGGAAAGCTACTCTTGTTGATGATGATGGTAATCCTATTAAAAAGGTTGATTATCAAAGTAAGAATAAGGATTTCCATTCTACTTCTTCTACTAAGAGGGTTAACCCATTCACTAAGGTGAGAGAGATTGTAGTTTCTGATAGTGAAGAAGAGGAGGTTGTGAACACATTTGATGAGTCGAGGAATATTTTTGGTAGTGGTCATGATCGTGAAGATGATTATGATTACTATGATTAGGATAACTATGTGGATCAGGTCTACGATCTTCCAGAAAATTTGGATGCTTATTATGACACGTATAGTATCAAGCTTCAAGGCCTTGGTAGGAAGTAATTTTATTTCCATAGGAGTATAATGTTATCTTTAAGTAGTGGTTTATTTTCTTATATAGATAGAATGAATTATCTTTTTATGTAAGCTTTTAGCCTATGTAACGGGCTGAGATATGGGATTCGCCCATATCCTTTGTACTTAAATATTTTTTGGAGTAATATATTTACCGAGTTTTTGACCTTTTACCCAAAAAAACAATTAAGTGACAAGAAATATTATGTTTGTGTTTTTCATTATGTAATAAAAGAAAATCGTATTCATTTTTATTTTTTTTATTCCAAAAAAACATAGGATGTGGGTAAATCCCATATCTAAACCGGTTACAAAGACGGAAAACAAACGAACCAATTGTGCTTCAAACCAAAACTGAATATAAGAAAGACAAACTAATCTTTTGAACAACTACTATAAATTTTTTTTTTTGGTAAATGGTTTCCCCGGTAAATTTGCTCCAAAAAGAAAGAAGGCCCACGAAAAAGAGACGTGCCTTTGTATAAACATCATGAACAAACTTCAATACCTGAAATCACACTACCGACAAGCATAATTCTAAAAAGAAAAAATGAAAAAACAAACCTAACTCACTTTCGTAGGAATCATGGTTGCATTTAGCATATGCAACAAGCCTTTTAACCCACTTGGTGTCCCAAGTAGACGAGTGAAGTCTCGTGAGGGTTTACAGGGAACACACCCACAAAGTTCATTTAAAATACTAATACAAGATTATTGTGTTTTAAAATGAAAGAATTAAAGCAGAGGAAGGTTACGTCGTAACTCTTTGAGGGAGTTACGCCGTAACTAGCAAAACCTCATAAGCTGCAAAGCGAGTGGTTATGGCTTAACCACTGAGATGGTATTACGCCGTAATTAGTAATGCGTCTAAAATTCTGCTGCAAAAGGTTGGTTATGGCGTAATCACATAGATGAGTTACGCCGTAACTATTGTTAGATCAGCAAACTGCAGCAGTAATTACTTCCTCGTTTCCTGCAAAAATGGTTAGAAAACACAAAACCCTACAGAAATAGAAAAAAAAAAAAAAAAAAATGATAATTCGGGTTGTCTCCCGAAAGAGCACTTTTCTTTATTTACGAGTCTTTAAGTTAGACTCAGAGCCGCGGGGCTTTATGGGGGTCTCTGGACTTGCCCGACTTCTTCAATGTCTTTCATCAGGTTATGCCTCACCCAGGCGACATTCGTGGCAGTGCGGAGGTATTCATTAGTTTCAATCTTCCGAATTTTGCAAAAATTTTCCTCCGGTCCCAAGTGGTAGCGAGTGAACTCATATTTTTTGACAATAATTGGTGGTGGCCTCTTGTAGGGAATCCCAAGGAGTTTGCACCTCCTTTGCTCATATGCTTCGTCATTGGGGTTAGTAAATTCCTCATTCCCTTGCAACTCAAGGTAATCTAAAATCCCCTCAATGTCATCGTCATCAGAAGCGGTACCTTTAAACCATTCTTCATCGAGCAGATTCTCCAATAGTACACGCTTGCATTCTTCTTTTTCATCTCTTACCAACTCTTTGTCATTCTCAACTGTTATTCCACTCGTGTTGTTAGGACTCTCGTTGTTTGAATTTTATTTACTCATGTACTCCTTCCAAATCTTTTCTTTTGCTAACGTATCTACATGTCCATATTTAATTATCACCCAACTATCAAATCCCAGGTTGTCCAACCAAGGCAAACTTGTTCTTTCCTTATCATTCGTTGAGGTCCAAAAGAATTATTCTTCTCCCATTCTCTTTAAGTTGCTTCCCCCGTTACATTTATCGTCATATGGGTTGCATGTTGCCCAAAAAACTTCCCCAGGAGATTTTATTTTTTCGCACCAGTGACTATGTAATTCCTTGTTGTTAGTTTCGCTTAAATGATCTTCCATGCAGTAGATGTCGTTATTAGCTACTTCCTTTTTCCGATTATGATCCTTGTAGTCAATCTTGAGTTTTTTAAGAAGATTCGGGTTAATTTTAGCATTCCCGAATTGTATTGCGTACCAATCATTAAATGTCAAACCACCGAACTTTATATTGTGTCTCTCAAGCTCATGAGGGCACGTCCACTCTTCCTCTTTTTCACTATCCCCGCCGTTGTAAAGCTCGCGGAAAGGGTCGCAGGTAGGCCATGGTCGTGCGGCTTCATCGTCAGTTATGATTATTGGAGTGCACCAATGAGTGATAGGCTCCTCCTCTTCTTCCTCGAAGGAGAGCTTTTCTAATCTTTCTTCATCAGTATATGCAGCCCACATAAATTTGTTAATCTTGATCCTATCTTTATTGGCTCCCCCGTCGCAAGTTTCGTTTCTAGGGCCGCATGAAGCCCATAGATCATACAAGTCCCCCTTAGTTACGAGTATCGCCTTGCACCAGTGATATTTCTTTTTAGATGTCTGCCCATGATTCGTCTACTTCGAGAAAGCTGCCTGCCCATGTATCCCAGTTACGCCGTAACTGTGATGTATGGTTACGGCATAACTCGCTTGAGTCATCCTTATCAATATCAGTCATAAATCCTTGATCGCTGTCAAAGACATAGTTACGCCGTAACTCTTCAGACGGGTTACGGCGTAACTCAAGACTGTCGATGGAATTTTCACCAGTATTCGCATCTTCAATGTGAGAATTACCCTGTATCTTTGAGTCATTATCAACAAAAATCACTTTACATTCCATGGCGGGTTTTGATCCTTCTGGTTTATTGTTATTCATTCTTACTTTTTCACTCAGCTTCTCCACCATAGATTCAAGGTTTTTTAGGGTTGTATCGTGATTGGAAAGGCTTCTGTCAGTGTTTTCCTGGAATTCCTTTAACCACTCATCTTGCTTCTTTTGTCTTTGGGCTGAACTTTCCAGGAATTTGTTAATTGTTTCTTCAAGACTGGGCTTTCTTTCTCCATAAGGCCCACGGTTGTAATTTCCACGGTACCCGTTATTATTTCGATTATTTCCGTAAAATGGTCGATTTTCTCCATATTTTGCTTCTTCAATTATATTTTCTTCGTCAACGTGAGGACAATTTTTCGTGAGATGTCCTCCCCCACATCTTTCACAACCCACTTGGATGGCATGAATGGTTTCTCTAACTTTCAGCATGTCTCGACTAAGATTTTCAATTTTACTAGCGATTGCTGCAATTCCATCGAAACTTCTGCCTTGGTTTCTTTTACTTCCTCCGTCGTGCCATTTTTGAGAGTGATCAGCCATTTTTTGAATGGCTTCAATAGCAAGAATAGGAGCCATGTTCGAAATAGGTCCTTGATAGTCCAGCATCTGTCTCGTAGTTACGTTGATTCCTTTATAGAAGATGTTGACCTTTTGCTGGTTGTTCAGATCATGTGTAGGACATTTGTAAAGGAGATCGTTGTATCTATCCCAAGCTTGATACAATGTTTCATCGTCTTCTTGTTTGAAATTATGGATCTCCAAAAGCTGGTTAGAAATCTTTGACGGCGGACAATACCTCGGAATAAAGTGCTTTTTGAGTAAAGCCCAAGTATTAATTGCCCCCGCGGGCAATCTTTCAATCCATCTTCTGGCAGCTCCAGTAAGAGTCATTGGGAATACCCTTAGCATAACAGCATCATGAGACACGCCCGGAAAGTTGGAAAGGCTTGCGATGTATAGGACATTTTCAATGTGCTCATATGCATCTTCGTCCCTGTTTCCTGAAAAAGGGTTAGCACGAAGCTCCCTCATAAATTGGTCTTTGATTTCGAAATGGACATCCGCTCCAATTGCTGGTCTTACGAGACCCGGCCCTTGTTCTGCTCTTGTCAACGCCAAATATTGCTCAAGAGTGAGGTCATCGATGTTAACAACTTCCAAGGTAACTGAAAACTCGAATAATGATCGTGAGAATTATAGAAAAGTTTAAAACAAAACAAAAATGAAAGACTTAATATTAATCCTAATATAACTCCCCGGCAGCGGCGCCAAAAACTTGATGCAGGTTTTACAGACCAGGTTTTAATATTTATAAAGTCTGGTTATACCTATGGTCTACCCTAATGCACTAACAGGCAGTGTACCCGGTCGTGTGTAGTGTAGTATTCGGTAAAGCCGAGGTCGTCCCAAGAGCTATGTGTGTTGGATTATTACTAAGTCTAGGTGTCACAGATTAATAATGGTTTCGATAAGGAATTAATTAATTAACTACTAAAGCACAAAACAGCAAATAAAGGCAAAGGATAAATCAATAGAGGATAGTGGTGCTAACCTAGTAATTCCTCCTAGCTATTTATATTTACGTCGACTTACTTCCAATTACTTCAGGTGGGGTCAAAGTCGAAAGGAATGCATTTGGTCAATTCGCCCTAACCTATCAGCAAAGATGCCACAATAGGAGAAGTCAGGTGTCCCCTCATAAGTCCTGTTGTTCCTGGTCCCCTAAGCCAAGTCATTAAGTACCGCTACATACTAGATTTATAATAGTGAGTTCCCGGGCGTTAGCAACTTAAACACTTACCCCCTAATTCTTAAGTTCATCCAAACGGTAGGTGATCAGTTGGTCAAATCGCACAAGTAGAAAGGGTCGTCAGTTGGTCATATCTTACCTTTCCCGTCTCAGTCCGCTCACCTAGGGTCATTTGGTCATATCTCCTAGGCAATTGGCCTTTACCGCCATTCAAAACTACCGAAACAAGGGTAGCTACCAATAAACTATGCATGCATACACTTAGAAATAATTATGCGGAAGTAATGTAAACATAAACGTAAACAAAACAATTAAGGAATCATAACTACCCAGCACCAAGAGGTGCTTAGCCGCTCATATTAACCATACAAATCAATTCAATATTCAAAGTTACGAAATACATGAATCGAAATTAAAGAAAAGATAAAATGCTAATGCTTATTGTAGGGGAGTGATTTCTCCCTTGGAGACAGCTCCATATGATCCTCTAGACTTGCCTTTGGCTTTTTCCCACGTTCTCTGGTTGTTGTGTGTGGAATGGGATGATTAGAAATGCTGGAATTCGTGGGGTACTTATAGGCCAGATCTGGGTTACGGCGTAACTAATATAAGAGTTAAGCCGTAACCATCAATTCCTTCGTATTTTGCACTAGATCTGCTGGTTATGGCGTAACCTTATTAGTGGTTACGCCGTAGTTTTCAATATACTTGGTTACGCCGTAGTTGGTGGAATAGTTACGGCGTAGTTATCAGCGGCGTGGAACCTCATTTGACCTAATATAGTTACGTTGTAGCCTTTTGGGAGAGTTACGCCGTAACCTTCTGATGAGTTGGTTTTCTGAGTCACGCTTTAGTTATGGCGTAATGTGAGAGAGGAGTTACGCCGTAACTTCTTCAAAGTCAGCATACTATGATAAATCTTTTGAAATTTCTCCAGTTCCGCGTCTCTTTAGCTACAATGCTCGTAATTTACCTTAAAGTGGAAAACAATAGAAAACAAGCGTAAATCCATATAAATGATATAAATTACAAGCATTATCGGGGGAAATTGACACTTAATATTCAGGACTATTTGATGTTATCAAGTAGCTTTCACATCAATAATTAGCTTTTCAAGCTTCCCAATTTTCTCAATAATAGGAGTACTACGAACCTCCTTAGCTTCCTTTGTACTGCCATAATCCAACTCAGCCCAATCCTTAGCCACGACATCAGTAGGAATGCCACATTCACCGGTATCTATCATATTAAGGACTTCAAACGTATTTGATGTAGCAACCTTTATCCCACTCGTACTAGCCACATCAGCGGCCTTCTTCTTTGTAGTATCCATCTTCTTGGGTTCAGGAGGTGGCGATTTAGGTTGATACCTAAAGTTAGGACCCACAAAAGGTTTAGTAAAACGTTTACCCGGACCACTTTGGCTACCACTATTACCCTTGTTTTTGTTATTGGCCATCTAAAAACCATCACTACCCTTATGTGTAGGGTGAACTGGAGGAGGAACAAATTTAGGACAGTTTTCCAGAGTATGACCAAATAACTTACAAGTGTCACATCGAGGCGGTTTCCACTCGTACTCAACACGAACCATTTCAATAGTAGAACCCGACCCATCAAGTAGGGGTATTTTAACAGTGAGACTTTTCTTAAGTACCTCATCTGCCTTCACTTCAATCAAACACCTAGCAAAACTACTATGGCCTCAAGATTCCATGAACATTTGACTAGTGTAAGCATCAAGTATTTTAGGAGTACTAATCAAAGTGGCAAGAAGACTGAGACCATCATCCGAGAACATAGCAAGTGGAATATCATGAAACTTAACCCACACCGGAATATTAGTCAAATCCTTTTTTAGAAGATTAGTATTCATAGTCCATAGTTTAAGAATTATAGGCACATTTTTAATCATCCACGACCCATTTTCAAGGACATCTTTTACACATTTCTTAGTGGTAAACTTGAAGAAAAAAAGCCTTTAGCATTCACCATAACCTTTTGAATACCATATTTAGCCCACACATTACGCACATAGTAATCAACAACCGGAAAAACAATCCGTTTACCAAGAAAGTAACCATATAGAGTATTATCAAAACGAGCATTTACCTCTTCTATCACCTTCATAGGAACAGTAAGATCCACTCCATTACTTTTGTTACTACATTCCAACCTACGAAAATTAGATTCGTGCTTCTTAGGATCATTAGGCGTAACACCCGCATATGAAACCGGCTTCACACTAGGGTCATTCGTAGCATTAGTAACCATGTTTACATTATGAGAAGAAACCTGAAGAACTGATTGAGAAGTAGCATTCGTAACATTACCGCCACGTTTCTCTATGTATTCAATATAGCCTGTACCAAAATCTTGTGACTGGAAGGCAACTTCAAAGCTCATTTTCCTAGTAGCATTACCAACAGCATCACTACTAGTGATATTCGTACCATCCCGTGTTACATTAGTAGTAACAGAACCAACACATGTAACATTAGGTGTAGACATGTTTAACGTACGAGGACTTGACGCCTCCGAATGAACAGCTCCACTTGAAATCGTGCCACCATTCACCGAATCAGGAACTGCCATTGGGATTTGCGATTCAGACACATAAGCATTCTGATCCAGAATAATTGGGAGAGATTCAGTTTGCATGTTAGACGTGGTCTTAGATGTGTCAAACTTAGGGTTACAAATAGGTTCAACCTGTCCATCTCCATGCATAACATTCTTCCCATCAAGTCTTTGCAACCTATCCTAAATACTACACATAAGATCGTGATTAATCCTAGCTCGATAGGCTAAGCTAGAAGATGACCCTTTACTTGTAATTTCACTTCCACCCAAAGTTTTACCAGCACTCGATCCTTTCAAAGCACTATTTTTGTTAAAGAACCCTTTTTCCATCTCTCAACCTCACAAACCACAACAAAACAGTCGACTAGTACCAATCACGAAGCAACCAGCAGTAGCAAGTACAAAAAGAAAACCCTAACCTAAAGTTTCGGTTTTAGACGCAAAACGTGTTGTGATCGTCACATATCAATCCAAAACACAGAATAGTGCATGGAAGAATGAATATCACCAGTCCACTTGATCAAAGAATAACACTAATTCACCACCGACCCACGATAGTACTAGGTTATTAAATTGATCAACCAATCAGGTAACGAAAAGAAGACAAGAGTATACCATGCACAAGATGACAACCAGCGTTGATAATATCTTTTTTGGGTAAAGGGGAGTAACAGCGTTGATAATATCTTAGGATAAAGGAATTGATCATGCACGTAATAAAACGAACTCAAAACAAAAACTAAAAAGCAAAAAATATGTAAATTGATCCTCACCTACCCACGCTAGAAGTACCAAATTAATTATAACCGACCCATGAGTGAGCAGATTAAAAAATTAAAAGGATTGTAGACTGATTAAGGGATTCTTAGGATGGAGTCGTTTTTTGTCGCCAGAGAGAAACTTTTAGGGTTTTTGTTTTTTTCCACGGAATATTTTGATTCTTACTCCTTATGATTTACTCATATAATATTTTTGGGTAAAAGGGATTTTTCACCTCGATAAAATGTATTACACCAAAAAATATTGAAGTACAAGTAGCATGGGTGAAGATTTAGTCATATAATATATGCATGTAAATATGTAATGGGCTACAAACACTTTTTTATAATTTGATGTTTAACTTTCATTTTCATTATGTTTATTTTACTTTAACACTGAATTCATTTTTTGAGAATTTCACCCAATGTGAACACAACCCTGTAAGAGATGTTGATATTTATACACTTTGAAACATGGTCATGTTTCAAGTTGCATGCATGTATATATCCATTTTCCGATATCGACATTTGGAACAAATACCATAACAAAAGTGTGAACAATGTTCACGATCACATTGGTCTCAGCTCTTGGCAAATTCGAGTCAATTCTTGATGAAAACGTACACATGCATCCAAATAATTTAGTATATAGTAGTCAAGATTCTTCAAGAAAAATAACTTGGTAAGCAAAACTTATTTAGTTCTATCATTGAAAAGTATTGCTGAATGTTAATGGCTTACATGGCATGATCTCATGATGATGTTTGTTTCGTAAATCCAGTAGTAACTAACAAACACGAGTGGTAAAAAAAATATTTATCTTTCAGTTGTGCCAATCATATTGGAGATGCCTAGCTAGTAAGTGATTATTATTATTATTATTATTATTATTATTATTATTATTATTATTATTATTATTATTATCAACATCAATTTATTAAAAATTAATAGCAAAACAAATCCTACTAAAAATATGTGTAGCAGCACACGCCCCAATGTCTTGAGTCACATAGTACTTTTGGATCCGCTTCAGTAGGGTTATTGCATCCTTCTCGAGTTCCCCAAAGGAAGAGAATGAGAAAGGGAGAAACCAAGTTATAGTTCAGGTGACTTTCATCTCATTTGACACGTTCTATTTTTGGCTTATTTGTACATGTCAAATATAACTCAAATCAACCCCAATTGAATGCATGCTTAAAAATCCCTAAAACCGACTTCTCTCTATCCCTCCTGGCAATTTCCGATTCCCTCTTCTCCTATTTGTTTTTTAGCTACAATTCAGGTTCCTTTTCTTGATTATTACTCTTGTTATAATCCTGATTTGTGCTTGAGTTTGTACATCTGCGATTAGGGATTTTATTGGATTCGCTAATTAGGGCTAAGTCATGTTCTGCGATTACTGTTTCATCTCTGATTTTTCGGTTCTCATGGGATAGCCGTATGGTCTTCATGCTTATAAACCCTAGTTTATGACTTGGGTTTAACTACAAACGTTGGGAGTACGTGGATTTGTTTCCGTGGTTTTCTTCTTGTTCCGAGCTAGTTTTTTGTTTCTGTTTTAGGGTTAGTTTTCTTTTTTGTTCATGGAGGGTGTTCCTACTGATGTCGATGTACCTGGTACTCATTCGAATAAGTCTGCAACTGATCATCATGTGGAGACGGATCCACACAACATTCATTCTAAACCGAGTGGTGAGAGTGGTGGGGATGCGGTGTTTGTTTCGAGCTTTAATGTTGCTTGCATTTCACAAAATTTTGGAACAAATTCGGATAAATATCCTGGTAACAGTGGGAATGAAGCTGAGCCAAGTCGTGATCCGGTTGTTTTGGCGGCGTGCAAGAATTTTGAAGAGGCTATGCGTGGTGTTAATAAGCCGGTTTCATATGCGGGTGTTACGTCCAATGATGCTATGAAACTGTAATATCCCGATTTTTGTAGAAAATAATAGCGGATTTATTTAAATTCCTATTGGTTACATCTAATATTTTAGAGGAATAAATATAAAAGTCCCACTTTGATGGAGTTAATGACATAGTTAACAAGGGACTTAATATGATACAAGCTCGGACAAGTTTTGCAACACGATTTTACTACGAGGGCTAAATGTGACAAATAGCCAAACTATAAAAAAAATCCAGATATATTTTATACATAATAAAAGTCGGTTTTAGAAGAGATAACTCTTCCCTCCCCATTCTTACGACATAAAAAAAAGATAAGAAAGATCACGAAACAAGGTTTCTTCATATTGAAGAATTCACAAGATTCATCACAAATTAGCAAGGCTTAATCAAGAATTGACAAGGATTATCAAGACTTCAATGGTTATGATGAATCAAGAGCTTCAAGTGGTTCATATATTCTTCCCAAAATTTTAAGTAAGTATATATTTATATTTTTAATCATAATTGATGAGTGTCTAAATACTCATCATTTTTGTATAATCTAAACTGCAAAATCATCTGAAAACACTCAGAAACACATCAAAATGATCAAAATATCACAAATCAGTGTTTTATGTGTTTTAAATGCAAAAATATCAAAATCAGATGAAAAATGTATCAAATTTGCAAAAAATGGCAGTTTTAGTCCCCCAAGTTTTAAAAGTTGTCAAATCTAGTCCCTGAAATTCAAAAATATGGAATTTTATCATTCAAGGTCCCTGAAGTATTCTAAGTTGTTTAAAATGATCCTTGAATGATTCTTTGGTCAATTGGCAAGAAAGGTCCTTAAACTTTGAAATTTTGCAAAATTAGTCCTTGGACTTTTAAAATGGAATTTAATGCAAAAAGGGTCCTTGCACTATCAATGTTTGTCATGATTGGTCCTTGTGAGAAGTTTGGAAAAGTTCACTTTCAGTCCTTGAAGTTTGGTCGAATTACATTTTTAGTCCTTGTGTACTAAGCTTAACCAAACAGATCCTTTAATATCAAAAGCCCAAATCCAAATCCACACAAGCCCAGCTGCTAGCCCAAGCCTCTTGGCCCTTGACCCCTTTGGCTGACCCTTGAGCCAGGTCACAACCCATTGTGAACCCCAGCCAACCCCTTTTGACCTCCCCCGTGTTATTAATCCACCAGTCAAACAAAGTCAAATAAAGAGAAAACCGCCCAACACTGTACATCCCCTCTCCCCTGCCTGAATCTTCAAAACCAGAGATGGTTTTCCACCTTTTTCAACACACCCCTCCATACTATGTCCCCTTCACCTCCTCTAAACAACAAATCCATTAATTGACTCAACCAAACCCATTAATTCCTCAAACCTGCTTTGAAGAAATATTTGGCGCCAAATTTTACAAGTGGACGGATATGATGATAGATGAAGATCCAATGGCTAGAATTTGGTGGGAAACAATCAGAAAAGTGAGAGAAGGAGTTTGGAGTATAAAAGGAAGAAGAAACAGAGGAGAAGACACTTTGGCCTTAAGCCATAGTCACTTAGTTTTTTTTTCATGTCTTTTACTGCTTTAATTTATTTACCATGTCTTTTAAAAGCTTTCAGTATTGTAATAAACCTTGACAAAGTTTAATTACAAGCTATTTACAGTTGTAGTTTCATAAACTTTAAATTACTTGTCATTTACTTAATTGTCAATTTCTTAAAATGTCATTTACTTAACTTGTCTGTTATGGCTGATTAGAGGACTTCAAATTGTCACTTAGGCTCCTGACAAAAGCTCTAAGGCTTTTAGAAACCTTAAAATCAGTTGTAACACATAAATCAAAAATACAAAAAGAAAAGATTGAAGGAGTAAGTTTACTCAAAAGAACAAGGTGGAGCAGGGTGAAATCTGGATTGCTTATGGGATATTAGGAGCTTAATGGGAAGCTATTAGGTGTAACCTTGTCCTATGAATGGTTCTTGTCACTTTGCATTCACTATGGACACTCTTGTAAGCTTTTACTTTAATCTTTCATTTTACTGTTTAAGTTTATTTTATGCTATGATCTTTGTGTTTCTATGTTCCTTTTCTGTTGTTAAGTGATATTATTGTGTAATATTAGTTGCTTGTTTATGGAAATTCTTAGTTGTTAAGTTTTTCATATAATCAGTCACATAGTATAAAGTTGATTTATGTGTTCAATTGTTGTTATTATTGTTTATTAATGTTTAATAGATCTATTATAATGATGTTATGAAGTCTGAATTCAAGCTCATGGTCTTAATCTCTGTGTTGTTTTGAAAAATTCCAAAACAGTCATATAAAGGCTTGTTTGGATTTGAGAAGTGAAACTGAGTTAGAGGTGGATTAAGTTTGTAAATGTTGTTGTCTTGAGTCACACTTGGTCACAACAGACAGTGCATACAAGAAAAACCAGTACTCCTTTGGATAAAAGTCAAAATTTCTTTTGATCTCATCTCATTTCTTGTCTGTATGATTTTCATGATCTATGATCATTATTTTGTGTTTACAAGTTGTTCAAATTACTCAAATCAGTCTTAGTTTACCTTATAACAACATAATCAGTGCATAGAATCAGTTTAAATTTCATTTTAGTCAACTTTTAGTTTTTCTTAAAAAGTCAAAATTTTCATTTGGGTCGTTTTTGAATAAAATAGATCTTTTTGCTGTGTGTTTAATAGTGAGTTTTAGCTTAAAAGCTCTTAGGGTATTAAAGTTTGGTTGCTAAATAAAATTAGAAAAATACTAGATCAGCTTTAATCAGCTTATATAGTGCTTAATTCTTAGCTTGTTTTAGATACCTTAACTGAGATAGTGCCCTGTGCACAGATTTGGTACCCAACTTCATAAGCTCTCATAGAGCTCATTAGTTAGCTTAATACTGTGTAATCTTGCTTTTTGAGAAGCTAACCTAGTTTTCTAGCTATTCCAGTGCTTATTTTCTATTTTGAAACTTATTTAGTTGGTCTGCTTATTGTTTTCAATTCTGTCCATTTTGTTTAAGTCCATTATTAAGTCAGTTTTCATCAGTTTTACATAAGCTCCTCAAGAGCTTATTAGTGTAAGCCAAACCTTGTAAAATAGCTTTTTAGAGAGTTTAACTGGTCTACTTGTTGGTCCAAGTTTTCATTTCCATTTTGTAGCTTATTCAAGTGCTTAATAAGTAGCTAGAAGGTGCCTTGTGAAACCAATAGTGTACTGTGCATAGTCAGTCTTAGCTTTTGCTTATTTAGTGCTTAATCAGTGCTTTGTGCTTATTCAGTTGATGTAATTAGCTTATTTTAAGTTACTTAGCTTATTTCAGTTTATCTTTAGCATATTTCATAGCTTATAGCCATTTTAACTTAAAAACTTGAGCTTATTTCATTTTTCTTGCCACTGTTGTGATTTTTGGGCTTATTCAGTGCTTATTAGTCATTTTTGTAAAAAGTTGTAATTATAAAAAGTGCTTATCTTCATATGATTGATTAGTTTGTAAAATAAAAATCAGAAAAATAAAATGTTTGGCAAAAAGGTGGGGAGGCAGGCTCGAACCTGAGACCTCCCACCTTGTGAGAGTGATAGTGTGTACCTGTATAGCCAGCGCCCTTTGGACTTGTCTTGGTTATCATTTGCAAAATCAAATACTTAACTACTCTTTCTCATTTTAGCTTATACGATTGTTTTAGCTTATTTGTAGCTTATTCAGTTTAGCTTTTTCCACTTTTGTATTTTTAATAAATCTGTATTAGTATTAAGTATTTTATAGAAAAATTTCAGATTTTTCTCATTTGTTTTAGTATTTTTAAACATTTAATTAGTGTTTTATAATAATTAATTCATAATAAAAAATATAAAAGTCTAAAAAATACAAATCTTTTTTTTAAAATTTTCTTTTATCATATAGTACGTAATAAAATTGGTTTCACATTCGTAGGCCTTTTATCTCAATAATTTTACGTTTTTGCTTGCGCTCTAGCGTTATTTTTACACGTAACGTACGTTTTTGTTTTAGACCACGTTTTTAAATATTTTAAGTTTACATTTTAGTTAATATAGTTTATTTAAGTTATTTTATTTTATAAAACACAAAAACATCATTGTAAAAATAGTGATAGCGTTTATTTAATATATTTTATTTTTTTAATTTTCTTAATTTGTATTTAAGTCGCTTTAATTTATAACCTTTATCAGTAGTGTAATATTCAATCATAATCCCTTCTGATCACTATCATTAGTGATCATTCTATCGTCTGATCAAGTGTTCTACACACCATTGAGTCTCCGTGGGACTTAACGACCCGGGAATTCATTGTATTCTCCAGGACTTCATTGTATTTGTGTCTGAACTGTTTTAAGCCTGTTACGGCTGGTCATTCACAAGTGGCCAGTTTGTGTGATTAGACTTGACTGGTTTAGCACCGATCAACATAATCTCAAGCAAGAGGAAATATTGGTTATGATTAATAAGTGTTTTACATGAGTATGTGATGAATTCATGGTTTAGGATTCAAGGGTTATGCATATGATTATTAGGGTTTATGATGGGATTATGTTAATGATCAATTTATGATATTTAGGAGGTGTTTATGTTGATTATTGAGTTGAACCAAACACCCCTTGATGTGATCTATGATGTTAAACAAGTTGCTGAAATTTTCAACAATGATTAGTCATGTTTGAAAAATCATATAAAATTGATAGAAGCTCGGATTAAATCATGACTGGACTTTCTGGAAATCCTAAGGTATCTACTTCAGCTGTTATTCATAAAGTTTTTGCTCATTTAGTATTTAAGTTGGTCTAAAACGTGATTTGGTACAGCAAGGGCTGATCCTAAAATGTGCAGCAAACCGAACTTAAAAAATTCCTACCGGATAGACCGTAGCTCCGTTTGGAGCGTTCCATACCTTTTAGGAAAGGGAAAATAGTGTACTTTCATGGAAAAATAGCCTCATGACCTGTTTCAGTAGTTAAATGAGTAAAAAAGATGCATTTATAGGCTGCTGCAGAAAAATCAGCAAACACTTTCTTAAGTGTTTTGATAATTATGACATAATAAGATCTTTTTACAAGTCCCGTGTGATTATATGCTATGATAACTTATATTCTCAGCCCATATGGTTATAATTCATGTTATGAAAGTATAGAACCAAGTGACAAGGCTTGGTTAGCTTAGCTTGAGTTCGCGAGCATAGTAGTGCATGTTTCGCGAGATTTATGCCATAACTAGTTTATGAGTTTATGCATTATAGTTAGTTTATGTGTGCTTAGTTGCACTTATATTTGCATCATCATGTTATATTCATGCCTAGTTGTTATGTGTTAACATTATACGTGTACATCTATCATGATATAGGTGTTCGAGGCATATTCAGAATCATTCATCTTGCATTATAAGGCCCAGGTGAGTAACGGATTTTCAGTTAACATGTTTTGTAGATTAAGCTTGTTTAGTATATAATACCTTGCTATATCTCCAGTATGATGTAAGTTATGTATCAGTTTAACCCATTGGGTCATATAAAGTATCATGTTGACCACTTTGGTCATATAAAGTATCAAGTTGACCTGTTGGGTCATATTATTGTCATGTTGACCCGTGTGGTCATATTTAGCATCAAGTTAACTTGTTGGGTCATATTAGTATCATGTTGACCCGTGTGGTCATATTTAGCATCAAGTTAACCTGTTGGGTCATATTAGTATCATGTACACCCCGTGTGGTCATATTCAGTATCATGTTGACCAGTTGGTCATATTTAGTATCATGTTGACCCGTGTGGTCATATTAAGCATCAAGTTGACCCGTTGGTTCATATTAAGTATCATGATGACATGTTTGGTCATATTAAGTATCAAGTAACCCGTTGGGTCATATTAAGTACCATGTTGACCTCTTTGGTCATATAAAGTATGTAGTTGACCCGTTGAGTTATATTAAGTATCATGTTGATATGTTTGGTCATATCAATTATTAAGTTGACCCGTTGGTCATATTAAGCAGCAAGTTGACCCAAGTTGACCCGTTTGGTCATATTAAGCATCAAGTTGACCCGTTTGGTCATACTAACTATCATGTTGACTTGTTTGGTCATATTAAGTATCATATTGACCATTTTTGTCATATTAAGTATCATGTTGACCCGTTTGGTCATATTAACTATCATGTTGACATGTTTGGTCATATTCATTATCATGTTGACCTGTGTGTTCATATTCATAGTCATGCTGACCTGTTTAGCAATATTCAGTATTAAGTAGACCCGATTGTTTTTACTAAGTAATATGTCGTGGTCAACCTCAGTATTATTTATAGCGCAGACTCAGTTATATGTTATAGTTGGTCTCAGCATTATGTTTATAGTAGTTCTGCTTTATATTATAGTTCAACTTTATATTATAGTTCAGCTGTAGTATCAAATTATAACTCAGCCTTGGTTTATGTTATAGTACAATTTTAGTAATTAATTCAATTTTAGTATCATATCTTAGTTTGACCTCGTAACCATATTATTGTTTAGTTTCTATATTTAGCTTAGTCTCAGCTCCAACTTAGCTTAGTATCATGTTGTAGTTAAGCCTAAGTATTTAGCTTAACCTTAAATTATATATGTATTTTATATGTGTTTAGTAATGTGTGCAAAATGCTTTATGCACTTCTGGCATGCGATGCGTTTATATATATGCATGTCAAATTCTATTAGGTATATGCTTATGCAGGTTTTAAGGCGCGCCAAGTGCTTTATGCACTTAATTAGTCAGAATGGTACTTTATGCATTACTCAATGTATTTAGTACTATCAGTATATAGTCATTTATGTGATCACACATGTGTTCCAGACAAAGTTGGAACTTAGACCTCCTTAGTGGAGAATCGAGCCTTAGAATAGTGAATGTTCCAAAATTGGAACTCAGACATCCCATATGGATGATTAACATGCTTATATGGCTCGTCAGTTATGTATTCAGCCAGTATAGTACTATAAGTACTCAGTCAGTATGTACTTATGCACACAGCCAGTATAGTACTATAAGTACTCAGTCAATATGTGCTTATGCACTTAATCAGTATGTGCTTATGCAGTCAGTCAATATGTGCTTTACGCACTCACTATGTGCCCATGTACTCAGTCAGTTATGCACTAAGTAAGTGCTTATTTATGCATTCAGTTATGCACTCAGTATACTTATGTACTCGGTCAGTAACATGATGTATCATGTATTTAATCAGTCAGTGTCACGCTTATGCAGTTAGTTAATATTATGATTCATGTAGTCAGAATAGTACTATATATACTTATTCAGCATCATGCTTATGTTCAGTTTATGATTTAATACAGTTCCGTTATCTTACTAAGTCTTATAGACTTACCGTTCTCAGTTTATATTTTTGTAGGTATGCAAGATGAGACCATGTACATGATAAATGGGGCGTAATGGGTTAAAATGGTGTAGCTCGCGGGTTAGGTAACGAGCTTCTCATTTCCATCATTTGTTATCAGTTTGGAATGCCCCTTAATCAAGAGCCAGCTGTTTTACCAAGTTTAAAGAGTCATCGGTAAGTATTTTTGTAAAGTTTAGTATTCTAACGGGACGTTTGGAATAAGCCCGTATGATGTAGAAAATACGCTTCCGCTAGTTTTATCAATGTATACAGTTTACAGATTTTTAAATAAATATATATAAAAAAAAAAAAAAAAAATTAGGGCGTTCCAGAAACACAAGCCTAATTTTCGTAGGTTGGAATGTAGTAACAAGTCTGCTGAGGTGGATCTCTCAGTTCCTATGAAAGTAGTGGAGGGGGTAAACTCTAAATGTGAGAATACCCTTTATGGTTATTTCCTTGGTAAACGTATTGCTTTTCCGGTCGTTGATTATTATGTTCGTAATACGTGGGCCAAGTATGGGATTCAAAAAGTTATGATGAATGCGAAGGGTTTCTTTTTCTTTAAGTTTTCCACTCGTAAAGGTGTTGATGATGTTCTTGAAAACAGGCCGTGGATGATTAGGAATGTGCCAATCATTCTTAAAACTTGGACGTTGAATACTAATCTGCTTAAACATGATTTGACCAACATTCCGGTGTGGGTTAAATTTCATGATATTCCTCTTGCTATGTTTTCTGATGATGGTCTCAGACTCCTTGCTACATTGATTGGTACTCCAAAAATGCTAGATTCTTACACTAGTCAAATGTGCTTGGATTCCTGGGGCCGTAGTAGTTTTGCTAGGTGCTTGATTGAAGTTCATGCGGATAAGGCTCTTCGGGAAAGCCTCACTGTTGAGATACCCTTACTGGATGGATCGGGTTATACTATTGAAAAGATCCGGGTTGAATATGAATGGAAACCACCAAGATGTGATACGTGTAAACGATTTGGTCATACGCTGCTTGACTGTCCTAAATCTGTTCCACCGTCTACTCAGCCTAAACAGACTGTTACTGATGGTTTCCAAACTGCAAGTAACAAGAATAAGGGTAGGAATAGTGGTACAAATGTTTCTGGTAAGGGAGGTTTTAATAAACTTGGTGTGGGGCCTAAGTTTCGGTATCAACCTAAAGCCCCCTAATCCCAAGCAGGTGGATAATTCTAAGATGAAAGCCACTGAAGTGGCTAGTATGAGTGGGAAGACGATTGCTACATCTAACCCGTTTGATGCACTTAATATGATCGATACTAATGAATGTGGTACTTCTACTGATGTAGTGGATTCTGGTTGTTCAATAGAAGCTAAGGAGCCGCCTGTGAGTGATTCAATGGAAGCTAACGAGGGTGGCACTACCCCTATTGTTGAGAAAATTGGAGAGATTGAAAAGCTTCTTATGGATGGAAAAGCTACCCTTGTTGATGATGCTAGTAATCCTAATAAAAAGATTGATTATCCAGGTAAAAAGGATTTTCCGTCTACCTCTTCTATTAAGAGGATCAACCCATTCTCTAAGGTAGGAGAGATTGTGGTATCCGACAGTGATGATGAGGAGATTGTAAACACCTTTGATGAGTCGAGTAGCTTATTTGGTGGTGGTCATGATCGTGAAGATGACTTTGATGACTATGGTTATGATAACTATACGGATCAGGTTTACGATCTTCCAGGTAATTTGGATGCCTACTACGACACTTATGGTATCAAGCTCCAAGGCCTTGGTAGGAAGTAAATGTTATCTTCATAGGAGTTTGATTTTATATTTTGAGTAGTGGTTTATTTTATTCTTTAGGAAATAGGAAGTATCTTGTTATGTAAACTTTTCGCCTATGTAACGGGCTGAGATATGGTATTCACCCATATCCTTTGTACTTAAACGTTTTTTGGAATAATATATTTACCGGGTCATTGACCTTTTACCCAAAAAGAAAGGGAAAAACCCATATCCAATATATGTGCATTTAGCCTCATACTTGACCAGTTTACGTTGCGCAGCCTCAATCACCGCACTACCAAAAACAAAGTCAACCATACCAGTTTGCGTCAAGGGCGATGACCCTGTCAAATCGACACATACATCAATCCCTCCATTCCATGAGTAGAGCAACATATCAGCTGGGCGTAAGGGTTGGTCCCTTACTCTAATAAGCCCTATGTCAACTTCTTTACGAGCTGAAATACCCGACCGAGAACAGATGTCAACAAGAGTATCACGTTCCACGTTATCCCGATGTTTAATACCAATAATACGAGCGCACGATACAGCATGGTCCCCATAAATATCCCTAGTAAAGACCCTGGAACAAGCTGAGCACGGCATTATTATTATTATTATTATTATTATTATTATTATTATTATTATTATTATTATTATTATTATTATTATTATTATTATTATTATTATTATTATTATTATTATTATTATTATTATTATTTATTTATTTATCTATTTATTTTTTTATTTTTTTATTCGTTTATTCCTTTATTTTTTTTTAAACTAGGGTCGTAACATTTTCAATTATAATTAGCGTTTGATATTAAGCAGTAATATGTTGGCCGGTAACGACAATCATTGACAAAAATAAAAATAAAATACAAATTTAGGATTTAGCGACTCGTCCTAATACATTATTACCTAGGATTTTGCAAGGGAAATTAGAACCGAGTGATATTACCAATCAATCAACAATGGTACGTTTCGGTCGACATATACTGATAAATAACCTAAATCAGTCGTTGACAAATTGAAAATATGCAATACATCACAAACTTATTCGTATATAACGATTAAAGAGTAATGTTATATTCTTCTATAAACATTTTTAATAATAATCTTTCTAATGCGCCTTAATTTCACCAGATGTATAAATTGGCCGACTTTGTGACTTTACAGTCAACTCATCACTTACGATTATGAGAATTTTTACACAATTCTAAGAAGTTAAACCATTTTTCATGATTAAAACATATACGTACATGTAATGTAGGTATACATGGGTTTGGAGTAGGGGTGTTCATGGGTCGGGTAATAACCGAATAAACCGAAAACCGAACCCGAACCGAACTTGTAACCGAACCGAATTTGTCAAAACTGAACCGAACCGAACTAAAAATTCGATTTTCGGTTTGGATATGTTTTGGCTACCTGAACCAAAAATCGAATTTATATAAATATATATATATATATATATATATATATATATATATATATATATATATATAAATATATAATTATATATATATATATATATATTATATATTTATATATAAAAACACTTTATATATTTAATATATATATTTTTTTATATACTTATATTCATAAAAAGACCATTAAAATTTTCTCTTAATATAAAAAAATACATTTTATACTTGAAATAATTTTTTTCTTTGCCAAAATCTATTTAATTAAATAAAAAAAATATATAAGTTCGGTTTTCGGTTTTGACCCATAACCGAACCGAACTTCGGTTCGGTTTTCGGTTCGGTTGGGTTAGAAATATTTTCAGTTCGGTTCGGTTTTCGGTTATGACCCAAAAAATTTTTTAATAGAATAAACCGATTAACCCGAGAACCGAACCGATGAACACCCCTAGTTTGGAGAAGATAGATACCTCATGTTAATGTAGGCCTGGATAATTCATTCAAAGTAAGTATAAAGCTACCCGCAACAACCATATACTTAGAATTATAATTTACTAGTTAAAAGAATTGAGAAATTCACGGGCATTAAAAAAAGAAGTTAAAAGCTACATAATATTGATATCTTATGTATAGTAATAAGATGGCAAAACGAAACGTATAAACATACCGTGTTAGATAGGGTAAATGTCGAGATATCAAACATAAAGACAGTCCAACGATTGCCAAATAAGTTAAAAATAGCATAAAATCATAAACATATATATTGTAGTTTATGATTATGTTACAATACCTAATTAAGGTTGAATTGCTACAAACTCATATATCATCAAGACCATGATAACGCATTCATCTAATTGGTGCTTGAAACCTGGCACTAAAGTATTTATGATTTTATTTTTTTTAGGTAAAAGGTCAAATACCCGGTAAATATATTACTTCAAAAAACGTTTTAGTACAAAGGATATGGGTGAATCCCATATCTCAGCCCGTTACATAGGCGAAAAGTTTACATAACAAGATACTTCCTATTTTCTAAAAACGAAAATAAACCACTACTCAAAATATAACAGCAGACTCCTATGAAGATAACATTTACTTCCTACCAAGGCCTTGGAGCTTGATACCATATGTGTCGTAATAGGCATCCAAATTACCTGGAAGATCGTAAACCTGATACGCATAGTTATCATAACCATAGTCATCAAAGTCATCTTCTCGATCATGACAACCACCAAATAAGTTACTCGACTCATCAAAGGTGTTTACAACCTCCTCATCATCACTGTCGGAGACAACAATATCTCCCACCTTAGAGAATGGGTTAATCCTCTTAATAGATGAAATAGTCGGAAGATCCTTTTTACCAGGATAATCAACCTTTTTAATAGGATTACCAGCATTATCAACAAGAGTAGCTTTCCCATCCATAAGAAGCTTTTCAAGCTCTCCAATTTTCTCAACAATAGGGGTATTGTCAACCTCGTTAGCTTCCATTGAATCATTCACAAGCGGTTCTTGTGATACATTTCCTGTCTTAACAGCCCTAACCTCCGTAGCTTCCATTGAACGACAAGAATCCACTATATCAGTAGGAGTACCACATTCATCAGTATCGATTACATTAACTGCATCAAACGGGTTAGATGTAGCAATCGTCGTCCCACTCATACTAGCCACTTCAGTGGCTTTCATCTTAGAATTATCCACCTGCTTGGGATTAGGGGTTCTTTAGGTTGATACCGAAACTTAGGCCCCACACCCGGTTTGTTAAAACATCCCTTACCAGGAACACTTGTACCACCATTCCTACCCTTATTCTTGTTACTTACAGTTTGGAAACCATCAGTAACACTCTGTTTAGGCTGAGTAGACGGTGGACCAGATTTAGGACAGTCAAGCAGCGTATGACCAAACCGTTTACACGTATCACATCTTGGCGGTTTTCGTTCATATTCAACCCGGATCTTTTCAATAGTAGACCCGATCCATCCAGTAAGGGTATCTCCACAGTGAGGCTTTCCCGAAGATCCTTATCCGTACGAACCTCAATCAAGCACCTAGCAAAACTACTACGGCCCCAGGAATCCAAGCACATTTGACTAGTGTAAGAATCTAGCATTTTCGGAGTACCAATCAATGTAGCAAGGAGACTGAGACCATCATCAGAAAACATAGCAAGAGGAACATCATGAAATTTAACCCACACCGGAATGTTAGTCAAATCCTCTTTAAGCAGATTAGTATTCAACGTCCAAGTTTTAAGAATAATTGGCACATTCCTAATCATCCACGGTCCGTTTTCAAGAATATCATCAACACCTTTACGCGTGGAAAAGTTAAAGAAGAAGAAGCCCTTAGAATTTATCATAACCTTTTGAATACCATACTTGGCCCACGTATTACGAACATAATAATCAAGGACCGAAAAAGCAATACGTTTACCAAGAAAATAACCATAAAGGGTATTCTCAAATTTAGAGTTTACCTCCTCCACTACATTCAGAGGAACGGAGAGATCCACCTCAGTAGACTTGTTACTACATTCCAACCTACGAAAATTAGGCTTGTGCTTCATAGAATCATTGGACGTAGCACCCGCATATGAAACCGGCTTCTCAAATTGAACCTTGGGAGACGAATTATTAACACCACGCATAGCCTCTTCAAAATTCTTGCACACCGCCAAAACAACCGGATCACGACTTGGCTCAACATCATTCCCACAACTTGCACCATTAGGTGCTATAGTAGGCATATCACCATCTAACGAATTAACAGTAGTAGTATTACTTTTGTTAACCTCAGACACACATGGAATAGCACTCGATTCTCCACCGGTACCAGCAGTAATCTTGTTGTTAAGAAACCCCTTATTCATCTCTCTATAGCCCACGTGCAACAATAACCAAAGACAACCCAATGCCACGCATGCAAGCAGAACCAATGAAAAAGAATGAAAACCCTAACTAAAAAGTTAGGGTTTTAACCGTTGAAGCTTAAGAAACTAACCACCCACCATGATGATAGTAACCAATCGGCAATGTTGCAAAAATCGGTCAACTCGGCCGATTAATCGCCGATAAATCGTTAATCGGCCGAGTAGCTTGTCGATTTTTGAAAATCGGTCAAAAAATCGGCCTAGGATAAAAATCGACACTAAGCAGTCAAAAAATCGGCTGAATCGGCCGAATCGGTCAAAATCGGCCGAATCGGTAAAAAATCGGTTGAATCGGGCAAATCGGTCATTTTAAAAATAATAATAATTTAGGCATTATACTTAATTTGGGGATCGTATATTTCACTTATAACGCACAATGGGCATCATAATCAGAATTGGAGCCTTTTATTGAGGTTTGGAAACATAGCAGGCTTGGAATCGGTTAAGATTTTTAGTTTGGTCTCCAGAAATACCAAAAAAATGCAGGAAATGCCAATCCGATTAATCACCGATTAATCCCGACTTGACCGATTACTCGTTGCAAGGTGATCGACCGCCCGACTACCGATTCACGATTTTTGCAACATTGCCAATCGGTAAATAAAGTTGAAAGATCACAAGCAAATATTATTCAATCGGTAAAATCAATAAACGAATATTAAAATCACGTGTATTGATATCACATGCAGGTTAGCAGAGATCTCACAAAAAAATATTAAATTCAATCGATTGGTTAAAAGCGATGAAAAACGAAAAAGGGTTTGCGTTTTTCTTTTTTCGCCAGAGAGAGTTCGCAAAGGGTTTAAGTATTTATGATTTTATTCATTTGATAAGAATAGTTAAGATTGTTACAAGAGTAAAATTTCTTGTTGCTGTGTTTTACTTTATCTATCTTAACAATAAATTATGTGGACACATTAAGAAATAATAAAAAAAAATAATAAATAAGTAACAGAATTTCAAGAAAAAAAGAAACTTTCTAAAATATCTACCATAGTGTATGCGATTAAGCATTTTTACGAAAGGAGCTTATGAACTAATTTATTATCAAAACACACTTATTCAAATAGTGTTTGGATTACCTTATGCATTATCAAAACGTATTATTGGTAAAATGATAAAAAAAAAGATATTGCTATCATGAGGAGGTTTCGAATAATAACCAATATAATTAAAAGATATTGGCAAATACTAGTGACAATAGTTGATCAATTGAGGATGAATTTTAAAGAAATGGGTCATAGGGTAATGCCAACTCACTTCAAAGTCACTTTCAAAGCTAATTAAATGCATTTAATTGAATATAAATGCGTCTAATTAGAAGCGATGCATCTTAAATATGTAAATATAATTATTTTTCATTTTCTGGTTTTAAATTTTCTTTTTACTAAATCCCTATCATAAGTTTTATAAGCATTTATTTTGAAAAATTATTGAGATATAAAGATGTGGCTAACTGCATGACCACGAGGTTTTGTTGATTTATATTCAAGAGTGAAGAGTGAAGAAAACATATTTATATTTTGACTATTCAACAATATATTTATGGTTGACTTATTCGTTGAATACTGCACTCCAGTCAAATACTGTACTATTCAAAATCACAAAACGACTTTTGCAAAATGAGAACTTGACATATACAACACTTAAATTGACGTATTAAATATGATGTTGATCATCAGCATAACTTGTCACTTTAGTTACTCCGTATGATTTGGTCATAAGATTCTAAAATTGTTACTGTTGATGCATAATTTAGCTCGGGCTGGATTCGACGACTTTTCTTTGGCCGTTCGTCGTCTTCTCGAGCCCTAAGTAGACCTGTCAACAAAGAGAACCCGTTAGGAGTGGACCCGAGGCCGTAGCCCCGGGGTCCAGCTCCGACGGTCAAGTTAGTATCGGTGCAATGTGATGAGTTAGGGTTAGAGTAACCTGTCATCTTGTGTATTGTGTTCTTGAGAAGGAGATCCAGCCATATATTTATAGGGCATGGATTAGGGTTTAGGCGTAGAGTGGGCCGCTGTCTGCCGGGCCTGACCCATTCCTGGCCCAGTCCGGACTATACGTCCACAAGCCCTCCAAGTTTAGTATGAGATAGTGCATGGCTATTTTAAGCTAGACTTAAGTTCTGTTCATGGCCGCGTAGGCCTAATCAATCATGACGGCATGGCCCATGTGTGCGCAACTCTAGTGTGCACATGGGACGGACCATACTGCGCAGCCCAAATGCGACAGTGTGCACTTTGCCCGTGGCGCTGTCCTGTTTAGCGCGTATGCAAGGTTTCCCGCCACAGTGTGACAGTAAAGACCCCGTAAGAAGAACACGTAGTTCTATAGTTGGGGTAACGGTGACATTGCGATTGTGAGACTCTCACAATGGTGAAAGTGGATCCCGTATGCTGCATCCTGGGTAAGGGCGTACCTTTTGTACCAGTAGCGACGCAGCAGGGTGCGACAGAAGACGTGCTTCTATAGCAGAAGTGCGCGCTGTGCGCGACAAAGAGGTGCGACAGAAGACGTGCTTCTGTAGCAGAAGTGCGCGACAAAGAAGTGCGATAGAAGACGTGCTTCTGAGCGCATTACATCCGTCTTTACAACCGACAGAGGACGTCTCCCCTGCGGCAAGATGGTGCGAATATTTAAATCCGTCTTTGTACCGGGCTTGCAATACCTCTTACATACGATCTGCTTCCAAATATGCCTGCGTGACGCGTACGAAAACAGTGGTAGTATATACCCTGGTAGCCCCCCAAGTTTGATGGTGCAACTCGTGTAGGAGCATTAAACTTATTTATGCCTGCGTAAAACACTTAATGCAAATATTAAAAGTATATGCCACGAATCGAAACATATAAAACCTAATGAAGTGAAGCAATATATAGCACATAGCATATGAGCTTAACACATAACAGAAGTAGCAGTGCGAATTACCCGTATCGCGAGGTTTTACAAAAAATAATTAATTGTTTTTTAAACCCGGATGGACGTACCGTGACCGCGACTAATAGACGCAGATGGATATATCGTGACCGCATGGACTCGAACGTTTGTGGATGATCGCAGATGAACATAACATGACCACGGCCTTTGGTCCAGTGCGCTCGTGGCAATTGACTAGCATCGTGGTGTTTGTTCGTAGCTAATCTGCGAAGATGTCCGAACGCACGGCCTAACGCGGGTAGATTTATCGCGACTGCGTTGTTCGAGCACGAACAGGCATACCAACCGTAAAACAGTATATGCGCGAATTTATTCGCGGCTAAAAGATAAAATAGGTCCGATCGTGCGGACTTTTTTTCTTTTTTCTGAATGAGTGTATCCATCGGGACCATTCGTAACTTCATTCGTATGTTTATTACGTAAACCAAACGTATTTAATTTATCATGTTGACTCTTTCTCGAACATAACTAAAGTATGATTTGGACCACGTGGGCCCGGCCAAGATCAAAAGTTTTTACCTTGTAATTTGTATTCAAAGTAAGCCAATAAGAATGGGTCAAATATGCAGACGTGCAGTGCTTTTAAGGTAATATTAAATTCACATGATGGTAAAGCAAGTTTTACACATGGCAGAATGCAAAGGTTTTAAAGTTACCGACTTTAGAAATTGATTTATGCTTTTCGGTAATATGAGAACACGAAACATAGTTTATTCGTGGTCCCACGGATGGCGCCAACTTGTTGATGCATAATCTGGCGCGGGCTGGATTCGACGACTCTCCCTTGGCCGTTCGTCGTCTTCTCGAGCCCTAAGTAGACCTGTCAACAAAGAGAACCCGTTAGGAGTGGACCCGAGGCCGTAGCCCCGGGGTCCACCTCCGACGGTCAAGTCAGTATCGGTGCGATGTGATGAGTTAGGGTTAGAGTAACCTGTCATTTTGTGTATTGTGTGCTTGAGAAGGAGATCCAGCCATGTATTTATAGGGCATGGATTAGGGTTTAGGCGTAGAGTGGGCCGCTGTCTGCCGGGCCTGACCCATTCCTGGCCCAGTCCGGACTATACGTCCACAGTTACTATAATATATGCATCCTTAATAACTAGTGCCCCTCATGCATGTAAATATGTAATGGGCTACAAACAATTTCATATAACTTGATGTTTAACTTCTATTTTCATTAAGTTTAATCAAATTATACTTTAACACTGAATACATTTCTTGAGAATTTCACCCAATGTGAACGCAAAACCCTTTAAGATATGTTGATATTTATATACTCAAACATAGTCATGTTTCAAGTTGCATGTATATATCCATTTTTCGATATCGACATTTGGAACAAATACATAACAAAAGTGTGAACAATGTTCACGATCACATTGGTCTCAGCTCGTGGCAAATTCGAGTCAATTCTTGATGAAAACGTACACATGCATCTAAATAATTTTTAGTATATAGTAGTCAAGATTCTTCAAAAAAAATAACTTGGTAAGCAAAACTTATTTAGTTCTATCATTGAAAAGTATTGCTGAATGTTAATGGCTTACATGGCATGATCTCATGATGATGTTTGTTTCGTAAATCCAGTAGTAACTAACAAACACGAGTGGTAAAAAAAATATTTATCTTTCAGTTGTGCCAATCATATTGGAGATGCCTAGCTAGTAAGTAGTTATTATTATTATTATTATTATTATTATTATTATTATTATTATTATTATTATTATTTATTCATTTATTTTTTTTAAACTAGGGTCGTAACATTTTCAATTATAATTAGCGTTTGATATTAAGTAGTAATATGTTGGCCGGTAACGACGATCATCGACAAAAAAAAAGTTAGGATTAGCGACGTGTCCTAATACATTATTACCTAGGGTTTTGCAAGGGAAATTAGAACCGGGTGATATTACCAATCAATCACCAACGGCTTTTATCACCAATGGTACGTTTCGGTCAACATATACTGATAAATAACCTAAATCATTCGTTGACATATTGAAAATATGTAATACATCACAAACTTATTCGTATGTAACGATTAAAGATTAATGCTATATTCTTCTATAAACATTTTTAACAATAATCTTTCTAATGCGCCTTAATTTCACCCGATTTATAAATTGGCCGACTTTGTGACTTTACAGTCATCTCATCACTTACGATTATGAGAATTTTTACACAATTCTAAGAAGTTAAACCATTTTTCATGATTAAAACATATACGTACATGTAATGTATATATTCATGGGTTTGGAGAAGATAGATACCTCATGTTAATGTAGGCCTGGATCATTCATTCAAAGTTAGTATAACGCTACCCGCAACAACCATATACTTAGAATTATAATTTACTAACTAAAAGACTCGTGAAATTCCCGGGTATTAAAAAAAGGATGTTAAAAAGCTACATAATGTTGATATCTTATATACAGTAATAAGATGGCGAAACGAAACCTATAAACATACCATGTTAAATAGGGTAAATGTCGAGAAATCAAACATAAAGACAGTCCAACAATTGCCAAATAAGTTAAAAATAGCATAAAATCATATACATATATATTGTAATTTATGATTATGATACAATACCTAATTAAGGTTGAATTGCTACAAACTCATATATTAGCAAGACCACGATAAAGCATTCATCTAATTGGTGCTTGAAACCTAACACAAAAGCATTTCTCATTATGGTTTGAAATTTTATTCATTTGATAGGAATAGTTAAGATTATTACAAGAGTAAAATTTGTTGTTGCTAAAAAACAAACAAAAACCCTAGAGTTCTCTGTCTACAGGGAAAATCCGGCAGCCGCCTCTTTTATTCTATTCCGGCCAAATCAATCCATTAGAACCGCCTCTCTACCTTGTGTATGCAATCGGTTATCTTGGTTTGTGTGTATCAAAGAAGCGGCTTGCAATCTTTCATCTTTATATCTTGTGGATTCGCCCATAAACCCTAAATCTCCTTTAACATATAATCGGTTCTCCTTAAAATGTTTTTCAACGTTTTAGGGTTAGTGTTTTTGATTTAGGGTTTCAATTTGGTTATCCTGTGAAATCGTATACAGATCTGTTCTTATCATGGCGGTTTATTAATATTTATATGTTACAATTGATGGTGCTTATTTGCTATATCTTTGTGGTTATGCGCTTGGATCTGCTATTGCTTCATTGTACGAAACCCTAACTTGTTAGGGTTTTTTATCTATTCGCAGTTTTTTGGGCTTGTTCAGTATCGCTGCACTTAGGTGGTTATCCTAATTCTTTAGGATTCATCATGTTTATCACTCAATGATCTCGTGGGTTCGTCTAGTGTGCGGATGGCTGATGTTTTACAGTTCCTGGATGCATACTCTATGCACGTTGGGGCTATTTTTGCTGGAAGTAACCCCGTTTTAGGGTTTTGTTACTTTTATTTTTGTTAAGTATCTTGGATTGTTCGTAGGTATTGGGAGAGATGAGGATTTCTTGGTTCGAATGGTATCCTCTTTTGATCTTGGTTCATTTGTTTTCTTATCTAATGGTTTTAGGTCAATCATGTGTTGGATCTTGTGTAATAGTACAAATCGTGGTTTCTATTCCGTTTGGGGCTGTTTTGGTTGTTGTGGTGGGTGGTGTCGGTGACTATACTACAACCATGTGTACATTTGGTATATGGTGTAGCGGGGTCTCTTCTGGCGACTCATTGTTTACGTTGTGTACCAATGTTTGTGGTCCTGGAAGTTGGTGGTGCACTCAAGGGGTACCGATGTAATAAGAGTGGATCTCCCTCCAATCGATAGCATATTAGACTTCCACTTTGAGAGACGCTGCTTAAACTTGTCAATGATGGGGTTCCATGCCGCTACTCTAGACATGTTTGCTGTTATAGGGAGACCCAAATAGATGAATGGAAGGTTCTGTGCTTGACAACCCGTAATTGAGGCCAAGGTTGTACATCAATGTAAGGAATCTCAACTCCGTATAGGCTGGACTTATGCAAATTTATTTGAAGATCAGAAACTTTCTAAAAAAATTTGAGGAGATGAACTATCCATTGTATATTTTCACAAGACCATTCACCAAGTAAGAGAACATCATCGGCAAAAATAAGTCGGCATCAATAGCATCTATAATGGCAACATTTAAACCTTCCATCACTAGGATGAAAAGAAAAGGAGATAGAGGATCTCCTTGCCTTAGACCTCGTTGGATTGAGAATTCTTTGGAGGGACTACCATTAACTAAAACGAAAGCTTTGGCAGAGTATAAGCAGCCATGAATCCAATTCTGCCAACGCGACCCAAATCCAAGGAAAAGCAAGATACGATCAATAAAATCCCATGAAACGGAGTCAAATTCCTTTTCAAAATCAATTTTAAAGACCATAAGGGATTCATTCTTGCGTTTATACCAATCAATGATTTCATTAACCATAAGGGGCCCGTCTAAGATTTGACGATTCCTAATAAAAGTCGTTTGTTCAATGCTTACAATCGAATCTAAAACCCGTGCAAGCCGATTTGCAAGGATTTTGGCTACAATTTTATATTGTGCTCCAATTAAACTGATGGGATGAAAATCAAAGACAACAATTGGGTTTTTTACCTTAGGAATCAACGTAATAAATGAAGAGTTACAGCCCTCCGGAATGTTACCTGTGGAAAAGAATTCACGAACAAACTTCAAGATATCATCTTTTTAAATGTCCCAATACTTCTTATAAAAGCCAAACGAGAAGTCATCTGGCCCGGGAGATTTTTCTGAGCCACAATCGCAAATTGCATTTCGAATTTCTAACTCAGAAACTTCAGCTTCCAAAAACGCATTTTGGGTCTCATCTAGAGAAGCATAATGACGACTACGATGTGTAACTTTAGATCCCTCAAAAATTTTGAATTTCTCTTCAAAAAAAGAAAAGAAGACATCTTTTATTTGCTTTGGGTCAGTGGACCATAAACCATCCTTCATGATACCTTTTATAGCCAGTTGACGACGTTTACGATTAACAGTCCCATGAAAATATTTGTTATTTTCATCTCCTTCAATGCCCCATTTGACTTTGGCTTTCTGACAATTATCAAGACATTCTAATCTATCAATGTCTCGAATACTTTTTAGAATAGAAGAACGAATTGCCCATAATTCTGGATTTCCCCGACCTGCTTCAATTTCTAAATCAAGTTTGAGCAAATTAGTCTCCATATCACGTTTAGAAGACTGATGAGAATTGTGAATTTGTTGAGACCAACGCTTGATACTTTGTTTTAAATTCTTCATTTTATCTCTAAAAAGAATGAAAGAATTTGAACCTGTGAGAGACTTAGGGTGTGTTTACTTTTTGCTTAATGACCTTTTTGGTAACAATCAGCTTCCCACTCAGTTTTATGGTGTGTTTCTTTTTGGCTTGTTACAAAAAATATTCCTTAATGTGAAAGGTGTAAAAAGCTCCCTCATTCCCATCCAGGACATAAAACACCACAATAAAGACATAAAATACCCCTCAATCTCTTCTCACCCATTTCACCCA
This sequence comes from Chrysanthemum seticuspe, assembly GCA_019973895.1. Lineage (NCBI taxonomy): Eukaryota > Viridiplantae > Streptophyta > Magnoliopsida > Asterales > Asteraceae > Chrysanthemum > Chrysanthemum seticuspe. The sequence goes on along the minus strand of BPTQ01000004.1, from coordinate 7,268,390 downwards.
AAATCCACCATCACCTCAACCTCTCCTTCCAGGCAACCCCTTACCTACCGACGTTCCTCCTCCCCTCCCAACACCCTGTCCTGCAACCGATGTTCTCGTCGGTACGCTCCTTCCAATCGTATGACATTTCTTCACCCCGATTTGCTTCCCTCAAGGTTTTATAATTTGCTTCTTATTTTTTTTGTCATTGATCTAGAGTTTCAAAAGTCATTAATGGTGGAACATGGGCATATGAGGAAGATAGTGCAAACTGAAGTGCGGATTTTTTTTTTCTAAATAGAATTTAGGCTATTGAGTATTAACTGTGAAGTGGTTCAATTAAAAATTATTATAGTTTAATTCTACAAATAAAGATGATTTTATCAACTGGTAACTATGGTTTGAGTTTATAAAAATTCTAATTTGGGGCTTTTTATGAATAAAAGGGTAAGATAGTCATTTACTTTATAAGCCTTTGCTATTCAGGAAGTAAAAGAAACACCCATTTTTCTGTATTTGACCAACTGCAAAAAGATACTTTTATGTAAAAGGATACCATCTTCAAACAGACATAAAAAAGAAACACCCCCTTAGTCTGTTCCCATGCAAGATGGATCATGCAATCAAATTGAGGGTGCAACATCCAAGAATTGTAGAACTTAAAAGGAATTGGTCCAAAGTCTTCATACAACTGATGTAAAAGAATGGGCCTATGATCTAAAATCATAAAAAACCCTAATTCTCTCTCCCCATGGGGGCGATTTTCGGCCACCCCTCCCCTTACTATTCCGATCACTTTTACAGCAATTCAAATCGCCTCTCTATTATTCTCTGAATGATATGCAATCGATTTAGTCGTTGTTTTCTTCTGGGAAGGGGTGTGTCATGGCTTTCAATTCAGTACTTATTGAAATCGTCCTTGTCAAAACCCTAATTACTTATGCCTTACGATTGTCTTTTTAAATCATTTTTTGACGATTTTCAGGATGAGCGTGGTGTTCTTTTAGGGTTTTGGTTTTTTATTCAGTTGATCTGGTCCTCATTACACTTATTGAATTAATCTTTGAGGCGGGTTTGTTGTGCTTTAATGGAATACGAAACCCTAATTTTTTAGGGTTTCGTTTTACTAGCGATTCTGTTATTGATGTGGGGTTGATCGTATGGATTTATTTGTTCTATCTTGCTGAACGATCTTTGTTGTTTAGGGATTGACATGCTTCATGGATAATCGATACCCTCTTCTGGGTTTTGGTTTTATTTGGTAACTGGATGTAACCCTTGTGGTTTACGATCTTGTAAGTCCTAATTTGTGGTTCATGTAAGGGTGTTCTTGATGTTGAGGTTTCTCATTGTTACGTGGGTTTGGGAGAGTGAAAGTTCTTGGATGGCGTGTGGCTGGTCGTTTCTGTTTCTCTTTGCCGCAGATCTGATCGTGCTTTGGAGTTAGGGTTTGTGGAACCCTTGGTTGTACATGGCGTGTATGTCTATGGTAGATGTTTTCACATTGGTTCCTGCTGATATCCATTACTTTTGTTTGCTGATGTGTTTCTGATCGTACCATAGTTTCAAGTGGGCAAACATGTATCGTTGCTTGGTTTTCCTGATGATCATGTGAGCTGCAATGTGTATGCATGGCTGACCAATCATGTTAATTGATTGGTGGTATTCATGTTGTTGATGGAAGTTAAGTTTTGGGGGCTCTTGTTCAAAACCCCATTCACACAATCACAGATTTGTTGCATTCTCATTCATTCTGGTGTCTCGTGATTGTCTATCATGTAAGTTAGGGATTGGGAAACCCTATGTTCATCCGTTAATGGTCATCATCTCATGATTGATGATTCGTGAGTGGAAGTTGGTGGATTCTTCATGGAAGTTGGTGGACCGTCAAAGTGATTTAGAAGGCTCAAGTACTTGTCTTGAGTCGTATTGTATTGTTTTTATTTACTTTTGTCAATTTGATAGGTTCATTTTTGTAAGTTATAAGAATGGTGTGTCATTCTTATATAATAGTATGTAAGTGTCCTAAGGGACTGAGATGAGAGACTCACTCTCATCCGTTGTACTTCAATCTTTTTGGTTAATATACTTTACCAGGGTGCAGGATTACTCCCCTTTACCCAAAAAATATAATCTAAAATCATAAGGTCCAAAGCCGTCGCATGTAGATTAGGAACTGTAGATGTGACACTTTCAGAAATCAAGAAGCAATCTAGCTTACTCAATTTTTCTCCATTACTACTAATACGCATAAAAGCATGACCACCAAGAGGAATATAACAGAGATTACCTTTAAGGATAAAATGGTTGAACTCAACGGCGGATGTGTGACTGAAGAGAGACCCAATCCTTTCCGAACCAAATCTTACCACATTGAAATCACCAAAGATAATGTAGTTTCCTGGATTATTATTCTCATGTTATTAATCATATTACAATAACACTTGGTAGAAAGCATATCTCAATCTTTATATTTCTTCTTTTGTCTTTAGCTCATATTTTAAATATATTTCTTGTAACAGAATTAGTTAAAAAGAATGTATTAATGCTTGAAAAAAGTACTACTTATTTATCAAGCAACTCTTTTCATCTTGTTTTATATAAATTGAAATTTTGTTTCTTACTGGAGAAATCATTTGCTTACTCTTACTGGAGAAATCAAAGGACAAATCTCCAACATTTATTTAGTTTGATTTAATAGTAGAAATTAACCTAAACCTAAGTCCATATTTTTTTTCTTGTCTTTTTATCATTCTTTTTTATTCACATTTTTTTTGTCTTTTTTTTAACTCACTTATTTTTTGAACTTCACATTTTTTTTAATTCACGTTATTCACATTTTTATAACTCGCATTTTTGTCTTTGTTTTCATACGTCTTCGTCAGTTTTCATCCATTTTCACACATTTTCATCTGTTTTGGTCCATTATCATACGTTTTCGTCCGTTTTCTTACGTTTTCGTCCATTATTCATACATTTTCGTCCGTTTTCATTCGTTTTTGTACGTGTTTTAAGCTTTCATACATTTTCGTCTATTTTCATACATATTCGTTCGTTTTCAGACATTTTCATACGTTTTCAGAATATCACATGTGATATTTTGAATATCACAAGTGATATTTTGTGATATTCAAAATATCAGAAGTGATATTCTATGATATTTAGAATATCACAAGTGATATGTGATATTCAGAATATCACAAGTGATTTTCAACTAATGTTTTGTAATATGAAAATCACAAAGTGATATTCTGAATATGAAAAAGTGATATTCTGAATATGAAAAAGTGATATTCAGAAAATCACAAGTGATATTTCGAATATCATATAATATCACTTGTGATAGTCAGAAACCTGTAAAAATGGATGAAAATGTAAGAAAAATGGGCGAATACCAATGAAAATGGAAGAAAATGTATGAAAGCGTAAAAACACGTCTGAAAATGGACGAAAACGAAAGGAAACTGATGATAACGGACGACAACATATGACAACGAACGAAAACAGACGAAAACGTATGAAAACGAAGGACGACAACGTGGAAGTCACTAAGTGATCCTCCTGAACCGAAGAAAGTGGAAGTCACTAAGAAGAATGCTTCTGATGTGGCTACTTCGAGTGGAACTAAGATCTCTACATCTAACAAGTTTGATGCTCTTAATATGGAATCTACGGATGTCTTTGGCACTCCTACTAATGACACCAACAAGGATGTGGATTCTGATCGTACAATGGAAGCTAATGAAGATAAGTCTACTAAGACAGGTACTGCATCATAAGAACCCCCTGTGAGTGATTTGAAAGAGATGTAGTCGGATGTGGCTCTTAAAACTAATGATTCTTCTATTCCGCCCGCCTCTTCTACTAAGAGAGTTAACCCTTTTTCTAAAGTGGGAGATATCGTGGTATCTGATTCTGAAGATGAGGTGATTGCTAACCCATTTGATGAGTCTGCTAATCTATTCGGGGGTGGCCAAGAGTATGAAGATGAGTATGATGACTATGACTATGATGACTATGCGAAGCAGGTTTCTGATCTTCTAGGGAATTTGGATGCCTTTAATGCCATGTATGGCACCAAGCTTCAAGGACCTAGGAAGTAATTTGTTTTTGTTATGTCCTATGTTATCATTTGAGTAGTGGTTTCTTTGTTTGTTTTCTTGTTTAGAAAATAGGTAGTATCATGTTATGTAAGCTTTATGCCTATGTAACGGGCTGAGATATGAGGTTTCACTCATATCCATTGTACCTAAACGTATTTTTTGGTTAATATATTTACCAGGGTGCAGGATTACTCCCCTTTACCCAAAAAAAAAGGACGACAACGTATGAAAACGGACGAAAACATATGAAAACGTATAAAAACAAACAAAAACGTTGAAAAGCGAAAAGAAAACGCGAATTGAAAAAAGTTAATAAAATAAAAAACGTTGATGGTGTGCGTTTACTGAAGTTGATATGAAGAAAAGGAAAGGTAAACAACCTGCTCGGCAAGTTGATGGAGTGCGTTTGCAAAAAACAAAGGTTCAATACTATTATAGACCTATTTCCAAACCAACTAATGATGTATCTACGTCCCAAGTTAATGTTGATCCTAATATTGGTACGTCAACTTCTCCCTCTAGTTCTTCTAATGTTGGTACTAATGAGCAAGTGAATGAATATGAGATTGCTAAGCAATCGAATGATAAGCATGCTATTTGTGTTAATGAGCCTAATAAGCCCGTTAAGGTTTCTAACGTTAAAAAGTCTTACATTAATGACAATATTGACATGGTCTCGTTGAGAAATTCTTTTGATGCTTTAAGTAATAATAACAATATTTTTGAGATGGGTGATGGGATTTGGTCGGCTGATACGGGCTGTACTAAAGAGGTTGTTGATAGTGATAGTGAGGTAGAGGAGATTTATTGATGTGAAAGCTGATTCGACTACTTTTAAAGATGATATTAACAATAAAAGTAGTTCTTCCAAAACTACTTCTCCATTGCCTTTGAAGAACGCTCCTATTGTTAAGAAAATTGAGAAGCTTGAAAAGCTTATTATTGATGGGAAAGCTACCACTGTGAAAGCTGATTCGGGTACTTTTAAAGATGATATTAACAATAAAAGTAGTTCTTCCAAAACTACTTCTCAATTGCCTTTGAAGAACATTCCTATTGTTAAGAAAATTGGGAAGCTTGAAAAGCTTATTATTGATGGGAAAACTACCATTGTGGATGACAATGATAAACCTATTCTGGTGGCTGATGGTGAAAGGAAGGGCAACACATTCTCTAAGGTGGGTGAAGTGGTTGATTCATATAGTGATAATGAGGTGTTCAAGCCAAATGATCCTATGGGCAGTACTTATCATTAGCAGGAGGACATAACGAGCTTGAAAGCTATCTTTCTAATGATTATGCGACCCAGGTCTATGTCTTACCTGGGCAATTTGAGGAATTTAACAATCAGTTTGATTTCAAGCTTCAATGCCGTTCGAGGAAATAATCTTTTATGTGGATTTGTTTATTTGTTTTGCATGTCTTTTTATATTTTTAGTGGTTATTCTAGTTGTTGATAATTAGTCGTTCATTTATGGCATGTCATAAATGATCTAGTAGTTGTTCAAGCGGTTGCTTGAGGTTAATGTGGCATTTCAGTTACATTCCATTGCACTTTAAACGGTTTTTTGATTAATATATTTTATCAGGGTGGAAGTTCCCTTTTACCTAAAAAAACGTGAATTAAAAAAGAAAAAAAGAAAAAAAAATATGTGAATAAAAAAGAAAGACAAAAGATAAGAAAAAAATATATAAACTTAGATTTACCGTTTAAATCTTAGGTTAATCCTTATCATTAAATCAAAATAGATAAATGATAAGAGTTTGTCAATTGATAAGCATGAATTTGTAGGTAAACAAAATAAAATAACTATTCTTACTATCTGAAAAATAACGTAGAAAATTTCCGCCAATTGTTGCTATATCATAGTTGAAGGTATTTTAGGAAAATATGTATGGTGGAGGTCCTACAAACTCTCTTTTATTAGATAAAATAGATTTATGGTCGAATTAATATGTCACATTCTACCCAAAAGTAACAATCATGTGTATTTGAATTCACATTCCATGTGGTCCTATAAACAAGAATTTTCTAATTATCAAAGGAAACTTCCTTTGATATCGTAAGTGTCGTGTTTCAAATGCACGTAAGTAGTAGCTTTCAACTAATTAATATCAAAGCCATATTCATCAAATATAAGTAAGACAAATATATGGATCGAATATGGATTATCTGTTGTGATTTGATTTGAAGTGAATCCAACCAAATTATCACAATTTCCTTGAAGCTACACTCAGTGACTTCCTTGTTTATATGAAGTTCATTAGTTGAAAGAAAATTGAAGTCTTCATGTATTTTTCTTAGAAAGATCTTGTGATATATACCAAAACTAGCTAGCTAGCATTTATGTTGTTTAGAAATTGTATTGCTTTGTTATGTAAACTTTATCGTCTATGTAACGGGCTAGGATGCGGGACCACCCGCATCATATGTACTTAAACACTTTTTTGATTTAATATATTTACCGAGAGAACCTTTTAACAAAAACAAAAAAAATAACTAGCTTTTTGTGTGGTATATAAATTATTTTGATTTGATGGTGTACAATCCCATGAAGTTGAACATCTAACCATATACGCAAGTCTAGTAATACCTATATCACATCACATATTTACAACCAATTTTTTTACCTATGATTTAAACATAGCAAAACGGCCAGAAATGACAATGTTGATTTTTATGAACTGTAAACTATATATGTTCATGAAGACAAGACAAACATTTTCACTCAACCTCCCGACAAGGTTAAAGTCAGTGTCACTTATCATGCTTTAGTGTTTTGGCACAATTATACTTCCAAGAGAACGACTTATATGCTAATGTTCTTGGAAGTTTCCTTATTTGCTAGTTCAGGTGTAGTCCATGAAGAAGGTGCTGCGGCTTTATACAAGTTAAGAATGGGTGGTCCAAACTTTTAGTCCCATGGTTCATACTCAGATCGTCATTTAAACTTCAACGAAGATCGGGGATCCATACGTATAGGAGAAATTTGAATCTGGGACCCTAGTCTTACACTACATATCCCGACCATGAAGTCACCATCTTAGGAACTACAAGTATATGTAACTAAATGAAATTACAAGAACTATTAAATGCTTGTATGGTAATAAAACATTTTGCTTTAACTGCTTATACGAGGAGTGTGCAAATAATTTTTTAAAGTGTGCAAATCATTAGCTATAGATAATATATTAATATTAGTCGTGGTTAACACAAGTCAAAAGTCAATAAAGATGATACGTGCACCAATAAGAGGAATCTAGGGTTCTTCCAAGAAGTTGTTGGGGAAAGGCCCACACAAATACACAAGAAAGTCTTAATATCTTCAACACATACTAATTTTTCACTAAGAAGCATTTTTATATACTCAGAAGTAAGTTAGCTTAATTTTGTTTGCTCTGAAATACTTTCTACTGTATTCAATGTAATATCGTCTACTTTTATGCCAGGAGACTATATATTATTGTTCTATTTTTTTGAATGGCAAGATGAAATGAATAAACCATTGCACCTAGCAAGACACTAAAGGCAACGATTGCAAAAGATCATTAGAAAGGGCATTGCATAGATCATTGTACCACTCTGTTTAACCAATTTAAGAAAATACTTATAAGCTGTAAAAAAATCAAGTTTGATGTTGTTGAAGGAACCATAATGTTGATGGGCGTCGTTTGATGTTCTTGGATGATCGTTTGTTGGCAATAACCATATCATTACAAAATGGCCAAAAGAATCACAATGTTGATTGAACACGGCATCCAAAAAGTTTGAGGGGGAGCTTGATCAATAAACAAGAGCGGATCCAGAAAGTTATGGTCGATAGGGTAAACTTTGATAATTTTTAGAAACTATACTACAAATCGCCTAGTTAAGAAGGCAAATTACAAAAATTGTCAGATATTTTAAAAAACTTACACTATAACTTTTTTCGCTAAGGAGTCGAGTGCCCACCCTCGTGTCTCTGTCTCTCTCCATAAGACTTTGAAGCTAAATTCAAAGTCACCCGAAGGTCTGATGGTGTGGTGATGTGTAGTAGCCACAATCCTAGAAGGTTTGATGGTGTGGTGATGTGTAGTATCCACAATCCTAGAATAAGTTGCCATAAATAGTTAGCAATCATGCACAAGGTGTATAGGCCGGTAACCCTCTGCTTCAATGGCATTTTACAATGGGGATAAATCACCATATAAAAAATTATTCCCTGAAAAATCAAAAATCAATATTAACTCTTGTGGCGGCTGATGAAGAAACGCAAGCAAAGTAATGATGTTAATCTTGATGGCAAGAAGCTTGTCCAAAATATATTGATATGTAACTACATAGGAGGAATTTTGGATAGACAACTAAATCTTTTTCATTAATTTGATTTTTGAACGGCAAATATATTAAAATAAAACTAGTCGGACGCTAGATGAAACAATTACAAACACCCAACAGACTTCCCCATGGAGAGGACACTTTGCAAACCATACAAACGCAAAACCAAAAAGACACGAATGCACGATCACACCCAAAAAACCTAAGAAAACCAAAACCTCCAACAAGCAACGCCTATAAGCAATGACCAAACCTAAAATGACACCTGAAGAAACAAATACCTAAAATACAAACACGTAACACCTTGAAATATTAAGACGATGTCTAAACCAACGCGTTCTTTTTCCGTTATTAGTAAACGACGAGGTCTAAACGAACACCTAAAATGATGTTGAGCTAGCTATAATTTCTTATCATAATATTTTTGACTTTGGTATTATATTCTTGATTTATATTGTTTAGATTGTTCAATTGACAATTAATATATAAAATTTTTATAACATTAATCACAACTTTTATAATACTTTCAAATGGATCATTGCACTAGCTAGTGGAGATTTCAATATAAGTATTTTGTTGAACAACTTGAACATGTCACATGTGTAACCTTGGAGTCTTGCACTTTAATTCCATGTTAGAAAAGAAAAAGTGATTTTCAAAATGGAGGCAAAATTGAACATTATATTCTCATAACTTTTCTATAAACTCAAAACAAGTTAATATATTCCAAATAAAAGAAAATGTAAATAAAAGTCAACAGCTCAAAACTTATTATAAATGGAAACATGTCTTAACCTATCAAAACTTGCCCAAAAGTCCACAATGGATGCCTTTCTTCCTATATCTGACCGCCAAGATCAAACTGGAAACCCTAATTTTTCATCTTCTTCTTTTAACTGCCCATCTATCACAAACGATGATCGAGTATATGATCATACCAACGTTGATAATACCTTGTATTATAACCATAATCTTACTGATGATAACTCTAACCCTAACACTCTCTCGCTCATCGATCACCAAGATTCTAGCTCTTCAAATTCTTTATCATATTTCAATACAAATGAGCAAACTCCAGATCACTTGCTAGAAATAACCACAGATGTAAACATCTCTAAAAGCCCACAGATATCTGCTGATGCTGCTAGCATGACACAACTTACCTGGATCGAAAGGCAACTCTTGTATGAGTGAGTTATATTCTCACTTTTTTTTTCTTGCATCATTAACAATACATGTAAAAAGTGTCCTGTGTGCATCTTACTTACAGCTCTTTTTTGCTTGCAAAATGTAGCGATAATTCTAATCAAAAGAGGTTGAATGATGATACAAAGATTGGGTTTCGTATACAAACCGCACTTGAGGTGTTGGATGATGGTTATAGATGGAGGAAGTATGGCAAAAAGGCGATTAAATGTACTCCTAATCCGAGGTACGTATTTATCCAAAACAATATAGTTATCTTTACTTATGATCTTACATAAAAGGATCTTGAGAGGTACGATATATATATCAACAATATTAAGAACAAGTTCTGGCACTTTTTTTTTTCCTGCAATAATCAAGAACAAGAAGACATGCTTGTATATATATAATACACAAGAAAAACCGGATCTTAAAAAGGTGGCCGGATCGGATGTCGCTCAGGCACCTTAATAGTGATAAATTGAAATGTTGACTTGAAGTTAACAATAAAGTCGATGTTTGATATGAACAACTGAAAAAAAAAAAAAAAAAAAAAAAAAAAAAAAAAAAAAAAAAAAAACTTGTCTTGTAAAATATATATTGTAAATTTGATATACTAGAATGACTCATATTCAACCTCACCCTTTGCAAGGCCGGAGGTCCTTTCTATCTTTGGAAGCTAGAACCGGAAGCAGCCTCTCTACCTTAAGTAGGGGTATGGTTGTCTACGTCTTAACCTCCCCATACACCGTGGAAGACGGTACTGAAACCCATAACCCGTGAAAGACGGTATTGGGAGTTACTTTACTTTTACTCATATTCAACATCACGTGGAAACTTTTTTCTTTATGTATTTCTAATCTGATGTAACATAACTCATATATTTTTTAGTACATGTATGTGTATGTCTTTACCTTTTAAAAAAAAATACTATCATGATATCCGCGCAAAGAAGCGAGTACTATATTTAGCGTGACTTTTTTGTTATTTGTAAACGATGCTTTTCGATGATAACTAATACTCTTTAGGGGTCGTACGTGTGCTTGTGATGTGAGATGGAAAATAGGTTAATATGTAACATTATTATTTTAAAATTTTAAAATTATGATTTCTAACTATGAATATATATTAAATTTATTATTATAGTTATATTTTATCATCGTAACATCCAATTTAATACTATCAAATAATGTGTAAATTTTAAAAATTACTAAGTGTAGTAAGTTGTGTAAACTTAAGAAGTTGTGTAAACACATAATAGATATAGATAATACTGAAAAATCAATCAATCAAGTTACGAGTATCATTCCAGGTTTAATAAATAAAGATTTTAGCTTCCAAGTTATGTACGAATTGAGTATTATTCATACATACCCTGCCCGCGTATGGTTCCGAAGTTGTGAAATTTTTTCATGCATGCTAATAATTAATCAAATAATTAGCTAATTTTTATAAAAAAAAAATTCCCTTTAATTTCCAGGAACTACTTCAGATGCACGACAATCGGATGCAAAGTGAAGAAAAGAGTAGAGCGAGATAGAGACGATTCAAGTTATATAATAGCAACTTAGATTGGGCTGCATAATCACGACGTTCCATCTACAACTGCTTCCTTTTCCAACACGTGTCCTACCGGAGTATGGACATTGCAGTATTCATGACTGGATCCAGATACGTTATTGAAAAATCTCAAGTCGTGGTCGTGTCCTTGGATTATGCTCTAAATTATGTTCATTACAATGGTTTGAACTTCAAACGAATACGAGCGCAAGGTGTGCTAGCCGGGTTATAAATAAATAGTGTCACATTTCCCTAACTTAGTAAGTTAATTACCATACACGGGAGCTATATGTTCATTTTGTAAATTATGATATGATTGTCATTATATATACTCTTGTGATGTTTAGTATTTTTCATTATTACCTCAGATGTTATCAATGTAAACTTTCATGGTTCTTATATCATGTTTTATTTCTCTCAAGTCCGGACTTCTTCATCATTTGTACATCCTGTACGGTTTATCTTGACAAACTATATTTGCGAGTTGTTTTTTTAATAGCACGCGTTTCATTATATATGAATTCAAAATCAAACAAAAACGGTATAACATAATTTATTCTTAAACTGATTTATCTTAGTGTAATTATGTGAGTTGTTCATGTTGGAAAAAAGGTTGGAAAGCAACCACAAAGAGATGGTGTAGATAAGTACAAAACTTTCCAATCATTTTGTTATTTTGGTGCTTTAAAGGTTGTCGAAAAAGATGGCTAAATTGGCAGAACTAGGTGTATATTTGTGGGTATTTGACGTTTCAATCATATAATTGCCACATTAGCCATGAATTGACGTGACATATACATACATGTTGAGTTATTGACATTGCAATAAAATTTGAAAGTTTGAAAATTTGAAAATTTATCATGTAATAATTGAAATGCTCATGTTCAACATGAAGTATACAGCATATCTATTTTATGTCTTGGAATATTGCTACTGAAACTTGGACAAGGGTACTTACCTGGTGGAAAATTCAGGATGCTTCAATCACTTCTCTTTCAGACGCGGTAAATCTGGCGGATAGAATTTCCCTTCCGGTCCATCAAGTGATACAATTCGATGTTGTCGTGCAAACAACCTTGTAGGCCCTTTTTGGAGACACCGAAACAAGATGTCATCCTCCACAAAACAGTCTTCCAAAGATCTGCTTCTTAATGACATTATCAATTGCACAAAATTTGTTAAGGAGGTTGTTCGTAGTGACGTTAATGTGGTTGTTCAGGGTAATTCATCTACTGTGGACAAGGACAAAGAGGGTTTTATTAAGGTAAGAACTGAAAGGATAAAGGTAAAAAGGTTGTGGTTCATGCGTCTCAGAAAAAGTCATTTCGTGCTATTGATGTGGGTAATAAAGGGGCTAAATTTAGCTCTTCAAACACTAAGAAGAAGTATGTTCCCGTCTCGAAGAATTCGGATGCTAGTAAAGAGGCAAGTACGGGAACGAATATTGCTACATCATACCCATTTGATGCTCTTGATATGAACGATACTGATGTGAATGGTATTCCTTGTACTACTCCTATCGTTGAGAAATTGGAAAGCTTGAAAATTTTATTATTGATGAGAAAGCTACTCTTGTAGATGATAATGATAAGTCTCTTAAAAAGTTGTACGTTGCGGCTACTAAGCCTAGTTCTTCTTCTTCTCCGTGTACGTCTTCGAAAAAGGTGGGCAACCAATACACTAAAGTGGTTGAAGTAGTTGTTACTGACAGTGAGGATGACGAAGAACTTGAGCCGGATAATGATATGGCAAAGTTTCTTCCTTCGTCTGGCGGCTATCATGATCTTGAAGATTATTTTTATGATGATTATGTTGTCCAGGTCTACGATTTACTAGGACAATTAGATACTTTTTGTGACCTGGACGATGTCAAGCTTCAAGGTCGTGTTATGAAGTAATTTTATGGTTGGTAGGTCATAAGATTGGCACGTCTTTCTTATGTAGTGATTTTGGTTGTTGCACATTTGATGCTTGTTTAATGCCTATGTAACGGGCTGAGATGAGAGTCTCACTCTCATTCGTTGTACTTAAACGTTTTTTTTAAGTAATATATTTAATAGGATATTTTGCGAAATTTTTAGGGCACTTAAATGTTTTTAGGGTACTTAAACGTTTTTTAAAAATTCATCCTTTTTATAGTATTATATTTACTAGGGTATTTATGTAATGGGCGAATTTTTTAGGGTATTTACTAGGGTAATATACTTACTAGGGTATTTATGTAATATATTTACTAGGGTAATATATTTACTAGGGTATTTATGTAACGGGCGAAATTTTTAGGGTACTTAAATGTTTCTTTCAAATTCATCTTTTTTAGGGTATTTTGCGGAATTTTTGGACATTTTTGACCCTCGAAGCTAATAGATTTTGTTTTCCTCAAAGGGCAAAAATGTCATGTAATACCCTAAAAAGGATGAATTTGAACGAAAAGTACCCACAAAAGTACAAAATTTTGTTCGCTACCAACAAAAACAAACAGTGACAAATATGATACATTTTAAAAACATTTATCCATATATTTATGGTTGACTTTTGGATTTTCATAAACAAGACAATTTTCTCTCAAAAGTCTTTGCTTCTTAATGATATCAAACTTTCGTCTTACACTTGGATCACAAGCAGAAAAAAGAAGAATATAATTCAATGAATTGGATAGATTGGTTTTGTCACCCTTGTAATTCTCTATCAATTATTATGTAATTTGTTTTGCTAGCTCCTTACTAGTTTTTAAATGAAATCGTCGTTCAAAAAAAATTACAGTTGACTTTTCGTTGAATATTGTACTCTAATCATATACTCTACAATTCTTTTTTTGGGTAAAGGGGAGTAATCCTGCACCCTGAAAAAGTATATTAACCAAAAAAACAATGAAGTACAATGGATGAGAGTGAGTCCCTCATCTCAGTCCCTTAGGACACTACCAAACCACTATATAAGAATGACAGGCCATTCTTATAACTTACAAATCCAAATAACTAACAATGACTAAAAATAAGAATACAATACGTCACAACTCAAATAAACACTTGAGTCTTCTTCGTCATCTTAGCGATCCAGATCTTGTACATGAAGAAACCCATAACCAAGTTTCCCCAACTTCCAAGTGCATAATCCAAACCAAATCCATTTGCGACTTCTATTAGTATTATGCATGAAGCATAATCTAATAACCTGATAAGAGTGGAATCCATAGCAAATCGACAGCAGCAAAAAGTGTGATACCGAGCAAGAACATAAACACAGCTCGAACACATTGCCATCGTAATAATCATCAATCTTGCTCCGCAAAACGCAGCAGAAACAAATCGAACCAACAGTAGGTATATCGAATCCCTACACCTCCAACAACATAACTTCCATCTCTCCCATAACCCACGTACACACTTCATCTATCTAATAAACAGAATACGCAGCCAACATACAAACCCTAATAAGGGATACCATGAAGAATAACGTGCAGATAATCATCACAAACCAGTGAAAAAATAAATAGAACCCTATTACAAGGGAACTATTATCGTTAAGCAGCAGCACCTTAATCATTAACGACCAACAAACATAACCAAACCGCCTCACATATATTATGATAAGCTTGATGAGGCACAAAACCGAACCATAAACTTTAGGGTTTCGGCAACAAAAAACCCATATCGTACCTTAACGATATAACCTTGTAGAATACCATACGATTGAACCCAAGACCGATTAGAGATAATTGTTAAGGGTTAGAAAGAAACCGACAAACATAAACCCTAGATAATGGGTCGATTATAAAACCGACAGCAATAAAGCGATTAGGGTTTAAAAGTAAAGAGACGAAATCAGAAGATGTAATGAATTAATAACAACGACACACCCCGTCCCAGAAGATAACTACCTTTAATCCGATTGCATATTATTCACAAGAACAATAGAGAGGCGTAATTAAAGGCAGTTTTTTGATCGGAAAATAAGGGGATAGGGTGGCCGGATTTCGCCTCCTAGGGGAGAGAAAGTTGGATCGGTTAGGGTTTTCTTTCTACTTATATACTCTACAATTCAAAATCACAAAGAACGTGTGTTAGGAAATGAAACGATTTTTTACAAATGAGAACTTGACATGTAAAACACTTAAATTGATGCATTAATATGATGTACAAATCGTCAAAGATAACTTGTCAGTTTAGTTACTTCGTACGAATTTTGACATATAATATATGCATGTAAATATGTAATGGGCTACAAACACTTTTTTATAACTTGATCTTTAACTTACATTTCCATTAAGTTTATTATACTTTAACACTGAATTCATTTTTTGAGACTTTCACCCAATGTGAACACAACCCTATAAGAGAGGTTGATATTTATATACTCGAAACATAGTGGTGTTTCAAATTGCATGTATATATCCATTTTTCGATATCGACATTTGGAACAAATACCATAACAAAAGTGTGAACAATGTTCACGATCACATTGGTCTCAGCTCGTGGCAAATTCGAGTCAATTCTTGATGAAAACGTACACATGCGTCGAAATAATTTAGTATATAGTAGTCAAGATTCTTCAAGAAAAGCAACTTAGTAAGCAAAACTTATTTCCTTCTGTCATTGAAAAGTATTGCTAAATGTTGATAGCTTACATGGCATGATCTCATGATGATGTTTTTTTCGTAAATCCAGTAGTAACTAAGGGTGATGGGAGTTGTTGTCAAATTTTGGCATAGAAAAAAATTGGCATGGAAATAGACTAATGACACGATGCCATGTCACTTGCCAATATCCATGCCAATTCTACCATAACTAATGGGGGTCGTTGCCAATTTTTGGCATCAAACTAAAGGGGTCCAAGATGAGAAAAAACGGTCACAAAAAAAGCCCAACGGTTACATCCATCGGCATATATATGCCGATATATAAAGCCGATGCCGATGCCGAACAACGGTAAGGGTGATGGGGGTGGCGTTTGCCGATGCCAAACAGCGGTACCGATGTCCCATGCCAATGACCCCTCTCACCATAACAAACAGGAGTGGTAAAAAAATTCTTTATCTTTCAGTGGTGCCAATCATATTGGAGGTGCCTACCTTGTAAGTGATTTTTTTTAACCAGGGTCGTAACATTTCCACTTATATATATAATTATCGTTTTATAATAAGTTAGGATTTAGGGACGGGTCCTAATACATTATTACCTATGGTTTTGCAAGGGAAATAAGAACCGGGAGATATTACCAATCAATCACCAACGGATTTAATCACCAATGCATGGTACGTTTCGGAGTAATAAATAACCTAAATCAGTCGTTGACAAATTGAAAATATGTACAATACATTTCAAAGTTACTCGTATGTAACGATTAAAGAGTAATGTTATATTCTTCTATAAACATTTTTAATAATAATCTTTCTAACGCGCCTTAACTTGATGTATAAATTGGCCGACTTTGTGGCTTAACAGTCAACTCATCACTTACGATTATGAGAATTTTTACACAATTCTAAGAAGTTAAACCATTTTTCATGATTAAAACATATACGTACATGTATTGTATATATTCATGGGTTTGGAGAAGATAGATACCTCATGTTAATGTAGGCCTGGATCATTCATTCAAAGTCAGTATAACGCGACCAGAAATAACTATATACTTAAGAATTATAATTTACTAGCTAAAAGACTCGTGAAATTCATGAGTATTAAAAAAAAAAAAAAAAAAAAAATGTTGATATCTTATGTATAGTAATAAGATGGCGAAACGAAACATATAACCATACCATGTTAGATAGGGTAAATGTCGAGAAATCAAACATAAAGACAATTCAACAATTGCCAAATAAGTTAAAAATAGCATACAATCATATACATATATATATTGTAATTTATGATTATGATACAATACCTAATTAAGGTTGAATTGCTACAAGCTCATATATTAGCAAGACCACGATAATGCCTTCCTCTAGTTGATGCTTGAAACCTGACACCAAAGCATTTCTCATTATGGTTTGAATTTTATTCATTTGATAAGAAAAGTTAAGATTATTAAAAGAGTAAAATTTGTTGTTGGTGTGTATAACTTTATCTATCTTAATAATAAATTATGTACGAACATTATCGGGGAAAATTGACACTTAATATTCAGAATTATTTGATGTTATCAATATCACAAGTGATATTCTGTGATATTCAGAATATCACTTATGATATTCAGAATATCACTTGTGATATTCTGAATATCACAAGTGATATTCTGAATATCACAAGTGATATTCTGAATACCACAAATGATATTATGTGATATTCAGAATATCACAAGTGATTTTCAACTAATATTTTGTAATATGAAAATCACAAAGTGATATTAAGAATATCACAAAGTGATATTTAGAAAATTATAAGTGATATTCTGAATATCACATACTTGTGATAGTCAGAAACGTATGAAAACGGATAAAAATGTAAGAAAACGGACGAATACGTATGAAAATAGACGAAAATGTATGAAAGCGTAAAAATACGTCTGAAAATGGACGAAAACAAAAGAAAAATGATGAAAACGTGAGAACGAACGAAAACAGACGAAAACGTATGAAAACGGACGAAAACGTAAGAAAACGGACGAAAATGTATAAAAACAGACAAAAACGTATGAAAGCGAAAAAAAAACGTGAATTAAAAAAAAAATGGACTTAGTTTTATCTTTTAAATTTTAGGTTAATCCCTACAATTAGATCAAACTAAATATATGAATGGTAAAAATTTGTCTCTTGATAAGCATTAATTTATTGGTAACGTAGAAAATTTTCGCCACTTGCTTCTATATAATAGTAGAAGGTATTTTAGGAAAATATTTATGGTGAAGGTCCTACAAACTCTCTTTTACTCCCTCCGTCCCAAAATAATTGGCCTCATTTAACTTTTTGAAATCTTAATTTCTCAACTTTGATCCTTAATATTTTTGTATGTGTTATGTAATACTTGATGAAAATTACACCAATGAAAAAACATTTAAAAGACAATCCATTCATATATTTTGCATCAATTATTATATAACATAAATAAAAATATTTAAGATCAAAGTTAAGAAATTAAAACTTTAAAAAGTCAAATGAGGACAATTAATTTGGGACGGAGGGAGTATTAGATAAAATAGATAAAATAGATTTATGGTCGAATTAATATGTCACAATATACTACCAAAGTAACAATCATGTGTATTTGAATTCACATTCCAAGTGGTCCTTCTATAAACAAGAATTTTCTAATTATCAAAGGAAACTTCCTTTGATATCGTAAGCTTAAGTGTCGTGTTTCAAATTCACCTAAGTAGTAGCTTTCAACTAATTAATATCAAAGCCATCTTAATTCATCAAATATAAGTAATTAATGGATCGAATAGATTATCTGTTTTGATTTGAAGTGAAGTGGATCCAACCAAATTTTCACAATTTCCTTGAAGCTACACTCAGTGACCTCCTAGTTTCTATGAAGTTCATTAGTTGAAAGAAAATTGAAGTCTTCATGTATTTTTCTTAGAAAGATCTAGCTATATATAACAAAACTAGCTAGCTTTTTTATGGTATATAAATTATTTTGATTTGATGGTGTACGTGAGTCTAGTAATACCTAGATCACATCACATATTTACAACCAATTGTTTTACCTATGATTTAAACATTGCAAAACGACCAGAAATGACCATGTTGCTTATTACTCTTTCCGTCCTATTTTTATTGTCCCATTTGACTTTGACTAGTCTTTTTTGTTTAACTTTTACCATTAATATATTTATTTGTGTTATATAATACTTGATAAAAAATATACTAATAAAAAATACATTTAAAGCCTAATACATTCATATATTTTTCATCAAATATTATTTTTTTGGGTAAAGGGGAGTAATCCTGCACCCTGGTAAATAAATTAACCAAATAAACGTTTAAGTACAATGGATATGAGTGAAGTCCCATATCTCAGCCCGTTACATAGGCATAAAGCTTACATAACAAGATACTTCCTATTCTTTAAACAAGAAAACAAACCACTACTCAAATGATAACATATGACACAACAAAATAAAATTACTTCCTAGGACCTTGAACCTTTGTGCCATACATGGCATTAAAGGAATCCAAATTCCCCGGAAGATCACGAATCTGTTTCGTATAGTCGTCGAAATCATAGTCATCATACTCATCTTCAAACTCGTGGCCACCACCAAAAATATTAACAGATTCATCAAATGGGTTAGCAACAACCTCATCTTCAGAATCAGACACCACAATCTCTCCCACTTTAGAAAAAGGGTTGACTCTCTTAGTAGAAGAGGTAGACGGAATAGGTTGACCATCATCATCCACAAGAGTAGCTTTCCCATCAATAATTAGCTTTTCAAGCTTATCAATTTTCTCAGCTATGGGAGTAGAACCAACATCCCTTGATCCCATTGAATCACTCACAAGCTTGGCAGCAGAAGAAGTCCCATTCTCCGGAGACTTAGACGCCTCACCAAGGTCCTTCCCCCGAGAGCCATCAATACCTGCTTCCTTAGTAGTACTAGAAGACTTTCCAGTCTTCACCGTTTCAGTAGAAGAATCAGCCACAATACATGGGATGCCCGAGTCATCTTCCACCTCAAGAGTCCCAAAAGAGTTTGACGTAGTAATTGGTGTATCTTTAGGAATACCACTAGCAGCTGCCGGTGTCTTCGTCTTTGCAACATATACCTGCTTTCTAGGTGCAAATCTAGGACCCTTACCCATATTAATACCACCAGTCATCTTCGTACCTTTAGGTTTGGCTTTCCGATTCTGCACCACCTTAAAACCATCATCAGGTTCATCCACATTAGCGGTGGGGGGAACATCATTATTCTCCTTAATACTCTTAGGACAAAAAGCATTATCATGACCAAACACTTTACATTCCGTACAGTGTGGTGGCTTCCATTCATATTCCACCTTTATACTAGCCGTAGTGAAGCCACTATCATCCTTGTTAGGGATCGCCATAGTCACCACATGTTTAAGCTCGAAATCAGATGATAATTCCACAAGAGCACGTGCAAAACTAATACGACCCCATGAATCAACACACATGGAACTAGTAAAAGCATCTAACATAATCGGCTTACCCACTTGAGTAGCAATTAAGCTCAACCCATCTTCCGAATATGCAAGTAATGGCACATTATGCAATTTAATCCAAACGGGAACTCGAGTTACCTCACTTTTAGACAATAGCACATCAGGAGTCCATTTAGTGAGAATGAGAGGAGAGTTGCGAATAATCCAAGGGCCCCGTTGAAGAACATTCTCAACACCCTCTTTAGAATCAAATTTAAAGAGGAAAACACCCTCATCATTCTTCATTAGTTTCTGAAAACCAAACTTACCCCACGTGTTGGAGACGTAGTTCTTAACCAAATGAAAAGCAATATTCTTGCCAACAAAGAAGCCCACAAGTGTATTTTCATACCGGTTGAATATACCCTCCATAGCAGCCTTTGGAAGCACAGTATCATGATTTTCAATGCGAGTCTCATTCACCAAGGGACGAAAGTTAACTTTCCTAGAGACACGTTCCGGGTTTAATATATTAGCAAATGACCTCACTTCGTTATTTTCACTACCAATCACGTTAGGACCAGAAGTAGACGCATTCACCACGTTAGGACCAGAAGTAGAAGCAACATCAGCAGCATTCAACCCACCCACAAACGTATCACGATAACTTGTGTTTTCCAGATTAACATTACCCCAAACAGAATCAGGACCAGCAGTGTCACCCTCGATTCCATGTTCACCTGTGAGACGTTGTTTTTGAATTCGTTGTAACCTAGCTTCCAACGCCTGAATATCATCCCTATTATATGAATTCGTTTCCATGCTCACACCAACTTGATCGGCCAAGTTGTATGCAGTTTTTGTAACACCCCCAAAATTTCACAGCGGAAGCGTTCGGGTCATGGGGTGCTTCTAAATCAATAATCACAACACAAGGTAATAAAGAATGGAAATTCTATTCCATTTTCAAAATATAGATTAATTTAAGAAATAGTTTTACATCATTGTTTCAAAGTGCGGAAGTAAAGCCCATAAAAATATATGTTGTCCCATTAAAAGTTGTTTTAAAATGTTTGGAAACACTTCGGATGCCAGTCTTCAACGAATGCCTTTGCCAATGCCCACGCCAATAAGTAAACCTGAGAAAAAAACATGCTAAAATGTCAACACAAAGGTTGGTGAGTTCATAGGTTTAAGTTTAAGTAATCAAGTTTCCAAGTTGGACCACAGTTGCACATATAGCATCTCCGTGAAGGACACTATATGCAAATAAGGCTATTACGCTAGTACCAAGTTCATGCGACCGAAACTACGACAGTGTGCATGCATCTAGAAGCATGATAAATAAAAGCCCAGCAAATGTATTTCCAGTACACTCAATCAATATGATATGATATACGCCCGACGTTTGCCTATCCGGTCAAACTCGAACGGGGGTGTCATCCCCAATAGATCTATTCATAACAATCGCGCCTCCCCAAAGGGAACTAACGGTAGCATAGTTGGGATTCAAGGTTGTTTCACGTAATAGTGTTTTCAGTTTCAGGTCCGAAAAGAGTTTTGCATGTTTCTCACCCCAAAGTTTTATAAAGCAAGTAAATAAGAGTAAAAGTGGGGCTATAAACTCACCTTAGCAGTTCGGTGAATAAAGCACAAAGAGATCAAGTGTGATATAGCAGTGGCTCCTACCCGGAACCTAAGAACGAGAGGGCAAGTCTCACTTTATAGTTTTGTGTACTCACGACTCGAAGTGTGTAAATAAAGTCAAGTGTTTACAAGTGGTTGTGTTTAATGTTGCTTGTGTGGCAGAGTTTACGTTTAAATCGTTTCAAAGTGTTTGTGAAAAATCATACGTTGTCAGTAAAATATAAATAAATACTCCAAGCTGAATATTTAAATGAACAGCATTGAGTGATATGATATGTACATATATAAATGAATGTGTTTTTATATATATGTATGTAGAATTAGTGAAGAATATATTTATTACTTTTGTTTTAAATATTCCCTTGTCTTTTAGTCGGGTTTTAGTATTAAAACTAAATATATTAATTTGACGTAAACGTAATTTACAATATAAAGATTCGACATTTTATTAGTTGTAAAAATGTATAAGTTCGGGTCCAAAAATAGTTGTTAGAATGTAAAAGTATATAAAAAAATGTCAAGTATTAAACTTGAGGGGTTGGAATTGTAGAGAGCTATATAAATTATAAACTTTTATAAGTTTTAAGAGTAGTTGATAAGTTTTCCAAACTAGAGGGACTAAACTGTCAAAAGTTGAAACTTGTATAAAAATAAATGGCAAAACAGCCTCAGCTTGGATTCGAACATCTGATCTCTCCCATCAGAAGACAACGACATTACCATCTGAGCTAGGTGGGTTTCTTGTTAAACTTTACAGATTAACTATATTTAAGGTAGTTAGCTGTGTTTATATTTACTGAAATCTAAGATCGTGTATATGTTTGTGTGTCACCTTCCTCAACCTATTTTACTACTTCATTCTCATGAAACTGTTAATGACTTCAAATCTTCCGGTAAGCCAAGTTAACGCAAGGTGACCCAAAATAAGCTTCAAATAAGTCTCGACTTATTTGAGTTTTTATGACTAAAAAATTCAACGAGACCAAAATATTAACTATTTTTGTGTGAAGTTTTAAATAAGTTCGATTTTACGTCATTAAGTTATGAAAATGAGTTTTTACACATGTATTCGCGAGTACCACCAAGCTTCTTTTAAACACAACCCATCTATGTACGCATGTATATATGTATACGTGTGAAAAAAAAATAATGTGCATGAGTACGTATAAAAGTGACAACGAAATGAACAAGTGAGAAAGTGTTGAGGCTCACAGTGGGTTTCGAATGAGATGCCGAGTGAATGAGTGAGAAGAGCTCGAGATGGAAGAAACCCGACGTGCCAACTAGCTTTCGAAAGCTTATACCCGAACAACACTTAACCCAAAATGAACTTGTAAACTTATGAATGAAACCCGAAACCTTGTTTCTCGTCCTTCTTCTTCTCAGCAGTGAACAAAAGGGTAGAATGAGTTTGAGTTTTACTTGGTGTTGTGAGAGTGGAAACAAGAGGTGGGTTTGTGAAAGATGTGAGAATGTGTGATGAGCCTTGTGACTCGTTGGTTTTTAAGGAGGAAGAGGAGAAGGACTTTTGGTTAAAGACCAAGGGTTTATGTTGAGCTTGGATACATGATACCTTGATTTTACTTGCACCAAGGAAGTATTTAAGAAACCAAGCAAATGGTTTGTGGTTTTTTGGGTGGTATACGGCAGCCACAAGGACAAGGAAGAAAAATGAGATGAATTGTGTGTGCATGGGGAACATGTTTCTTCATGCCTCAAAGTCAAATGCATAGTTATATGATGGTTATTGAGTTTATATCTTAAAACATGTTCCAAGGTCAATGTATTAGCAAGGTTTTTGAAAGAGATGGGTGTATCTCTTGGCTTTGCTTTTCGTTTACTGCACAAGAGAAAAGAAGAAAAAGACTTGTCTCCTATTTGGATTACAAGCATGATGCATTTGACTAAAGGTGAATGTTGAATTTTTGTTTTGTGCTTTGTTGGGTTCACGCATGCATTCACAGAAACATAGACATCACAATTTGTCACAATATTTGACAAAGTGTATATGTTGGGCTAGGAGTTGGAAATGGGCTTGGCTCAAAAGAAATAATAGAAAGGATTGGGTTGGTTTGTGTCTAACGAGCCCAAGATAAAGAATAGAAGAGTTGGATCGGGTTTGGGTTAAGAGGCCCGGTGAAATATAAAAGTATACAAGTTTATTATATATTTTATAAAGTTTTTATTATCGAGGTCGAGGTGAAAAATATCCCGTGACTTGTCGTGTTTAAAGTTCGAAACGGAGAAGAAAAAAAATATGGCCGTGAAAATCGGTAGGGAAATTTACGAGTTGTTATAGTTTTTGAAGCCTTCACCGAAGAACTATCATTGTTAAGAAAACCTTTCTCCATCTCTCTAAAAACCCCACTAACAATCTAAACAATCAATCCACACAAGAACCAATCCAATAGCAACCAGCATTAACCAAATAACGAACAAAAAAGGAGGAAAACCCTAACAATCGTTAGGGTTTTAATAACGCAACACCAGTACTAACCAGCCTCCATGATAGACGATCCAACCAAATTAAATCACGATAGATAAACCTTTGATTAGTGATAATAATCGACCAGCAACGATTAAGAAAAAACGATTGAAAAAACCCTAAAAAAATAAACGATTCTTCAAAACCTAACTAAAACGAGAGACAAAAAAATAAACGAGAGACAAAACACATGAATCCAATCAAGAACCAATTAACAATGATGTTAATCAATAACAAAATCAGATAGATGCATAGAATCACGAGTTAAAGGCAGATTGGAAGAAAAAACGAGTTAGGGTTGTTAGGGTTAGAAAATCGCCCAAGAGAGAGTCGCTAGGGTTCATCAAGTATTATATAACACAAACAAAAATAATTATGGTCAAAGTTGAAAAAAAAAAGACTAAAAAAGTCAATAGTGGACAATAATTTTGGGATGGAGGGAGTATAAGGGAGGTGATACTCACACCATATTTTTTGATGCATGCACCACAATTTGTGCATTACAATATTGTACGGTACAAACTGTAATGCACAAATTGTGGTGCATGCATCAAAAAATATGATGTGATTATCTATTCTCTTGTTATAAACTGTAACTATGCTCATCAAAAGACGAGACAAGGTTTTTCACTCAACCTCCCGACAAGGTTAAAGACACTGTCACTGATCATGCTTTAATGTCTTGGTACATTTATACTTCTAAGATAACGACTTATATGCTAATGTTCTTGGAAGTTTCTTTATTTGCTAGGTTGGCTGTAGTGCATGAAGAAGGTGGTGCGGCTTTATACAAGTTAAGAACTGGGTATCCGTATAAAAGAAATTTGAATCTGCGACCTTAGTCTTACACTCTTACTCTACATATTCCGACCATGAAGACACCATCTTAGGCTGATGCTAATAGTAACTGTAAATATCGTGGTCACTCCCTAGACACATCAGTGACACATTAGCTTTCTTTCTCCAAGACTACACCCAACCACAAATTGCTAATAGAACAACTGCAAACACAATCAAAAATATACCCCACAAATACTAATTTAAAAAAAAAAAAAAAAAAAAAAAAAAAACGCACACAAAAGAGATTGAATCTTTCGGTTGGCTGACGAACCATAATTTGGAAAAGGTTGAGGTAGGACACGGTTGCATCCGGTTGAGCTAATAGAAGGAACTCGATTGTGGTGTAGGTTGGTTGGGAGTATTCGATTGCCATTAGTATTGGCCTTAAAAACTACAAGTATATGTAATCAAATGAAATTACTATAATACTTCTTTGGTGCCGAAATAAATAACAGGTTGTCAACTAAAAGCAATGCACATAGTTTTAGCTTTTGCATTATTGCATTATTTGTTTTGTCCCATGAAAAAAAAATGAATCTAACATTTACAAGAACTACAACAACATCAATGTCATATTTGCCGGAGCAGTATATGAGGGACGTATGATGTAGACAGTTATACTCAAAGTGATGATAGAGAGGGTGCTTCAAAAAATGTTCACAAGAATAACTAGTGTCACATTATTGTTTTAGGGCTTGTAAGGTATATAACTATATATTACTCTAATATCCAAATCAATAACAATTTCAAAATACAAGTTGCTTTATTATTTTGATTACTTGTGTCGTGTATAAAATGTTCTTTTTTCCAAAATCTATTTCAATTTCTAGTGAGAATTATCAACTGCATTTTTTTAGGGATCCTATGTATTTGAGGGACAAAACATCATAGATAATATATTAATATTAGTCGTGGTTAGTCACAAGTCAAAAGTCAATAACAATGATACGTGCACCAATAAGATGAATCTAGGGTTCTTCTAAGAAGGTGTTGTGGAACGGCCCACACAAATACACAAGAAAATCTTAGGATGGTTTGGTATGCTTGATGGAATCACTATAGGTATAGGTTTGAGAATAAAGTGGAATGGAAATGGGTATGTAGATATCACTTTTCATGGGTATCCACATACCCACCAAATCATACTCCTATGATGGGTATCCTTATTCCATTGTAGTGGGCCCCATAACCATCCAAACAACATTAATCACTTTCAAAGTCATAGATTTATTCCCATAGTGGGATACCAAACGCACCCTTAATATCTTCAATAATGTGTACTAGTTTCATACTTTCAGCATGCTATTCTTTAACTAAGAAGCATTTTTATAAACTCAGAAGTAAGTTTGCTTAATTTTGTTTTGCTCTGAAATACTTCATATTTATTCAATGTAGTATCATCTACTTTTACGCCAGGAGACTATATATTATTTTTTTAATGACAAGATGAAATGAATAAACCATTGCACCTAGCAAGACACTATGGGCAACTGTCAAAAGATCATTATAAAGGGCATCACATAGATCATTGTACAACTCTAATTAACCAATTTAAGAAAATCCTTATATGCCGTAAATGAAGCAAGTTTGATGTTGTTGAAGGAATCCTAATGCTGATGGGCGTCGTTTGATGTTCTTGGATGATCGTTTGTTGGCGATAACCATATCGTAACAAAATGGCCAAAGGAATCATATTGTTGATTGAACCACAACATCCAAAAAGTTTGAGGGGGAGCTCGATCCATAAGCCTTTGAAGCTAAATTCAAAGTGTCCCAAAATTCTGATGGTGTGGTGATGTGTAGTATCCACAATCCTAGAATAAGTTGCCATAAATTCTGATGGTGTGGTGTCATGCACGAGGTGTATAGGCCGGTAATCCTCCGTTTCAATGGCATTATTATAAGAGAGATAAAGCACATATCAAAAATTATTCCCTGACAAATCGACATATTACCTCTTGTGGCAGCTGATGAAGAAACGCATGCAAAGTAAAGATGTTAATCTTGATGGCAATAATCTTGTTCAAAATATATCATTATGTAACTACAGACGAGGAATTTTGGTAGGACAACTATAACTTTTTCGTTTTTTTTAAACAGGAAATATATTAAAATAAAACTAGCCAGACGCCAGATGAAACAATTACAAACACCCGGAATACTTCCCCATGGAAAGGACACCTAGCAAACCATAAAACGGCAAAACCCAAAAAGACAGCAATACATGATCACACTCAAAAAATTTAAGAAAACCAAAACCTCCAACAAGCAACACCTATAAACAATGACCAAACCTAAAATGACACCTGAAAAAACAAATACCTAAAATACAAACACGTAACACCTTGAAATATTAAGACGCGGCTAAACCAACGCGTTCTTTTTTTGTTATTAGTTATTATATGATGTTGAGCTATAATTTCTTATCATAATATTTTTGACTTTGGTATTATATTCTTGATTTATATTGTTTAGAATGTTCAATTGACAATTAATATATAAAAATTGTATTACATTCATCTCGCCTTTTATAATACTTTCAGATGGATCATTGCACTAGTGGAGATTCCATAATAGAAAAGAAAAAAGAAATTTCCAAAATGGAGGCAAAATTGATCATTATATTCTCATAACTTTTCTATATCCTCAAAACAAAATACCATATACTCCAAATAAAAGAAAAGGTATATAAAAGTCACAGCTCAGACTTATTATAAATGGAAACATGTCTTAACCTATCAAAACTTGCCCAGAAGTCCACAATGGATGCCTTTCTTCCTTTATCTGACCAAGATCAAACTGGAAACCCTAATTTTTCATATTCTTCTTTTAACTGCCCATCTATCACAAACGATGATCGAGTATATGATCATACCAACGTTGATAATACCTTGTATTATAACCATAATCTTACTGATGATAATGTTGGAAATGTATATATTTACAAACATGTGAATGTCCGGATTCGAACTCGTGACCACGGGATTGCACACATTAGCGAATGAGAATTAAAGTTAATAATTAATGTTTATGTTTACGATTAATTATTGCACATTAAGTCCGGTTAACGATCGTTAAGTATTTAACGGAAAAATGACTAACGACCGTTAAATGGAAAAGAGAAGGACTAGAAATGGAAAACTTGGAAAAGTTATGGGTTGGGCTTTGGGCTTTCCATCATGGCCGGCCATAGGGGCTATTCTAGGCCTAATCCCCTAACTTGTTCCCTAAGTTTACCTACTAGTATATAAGGAGGGCTAGGTTCTAGGGTTTCATACACTTGTGCATTGAATTAACCCTAGATCTCTCCTCTCCTCTCTCTAGTCCAATATTCGGCCGAACACCCCACTTGTAAGGGAGTTTGGTTTCGTTTTTCTTAAACGAGGACTTGTGTTAGATCTAGCAATCGCTTGATTCGTTGGTTAATTCGTGTGTACAAGAACGTGGTTGTAAGACATTATTCTTACACAAATTAGTACTTCTTTGTTTTGCTTTGCTCGAGGGATTTGACATTCGCAAGAGGTACGTTACGCATACTTTCAGTTAATTAATTTATTTGTTATGATCTTAAGTCTTCCGCTGTGTACTCTTGATGTCTTTATGTTTTATTGTATTTTATATATCATAAACTCAACACTCAACACGTAACCAAAATATTTATAAATGGACAAACAAAACATGTCTTGAATAAAAACTTCTTTTTTGTTGATTTCATGTGTCATGTGCTACTAGTAATAAATGGAATGAGCATTTGATTTGCATATTTGTGTCTTTTATTGGTCACATCATTTCATGTTATAATTAGTTGTATTAGATTCACAACTTGGTTTGTTTATTTGTAGAATAAAATCTGCAAATCAGTAAATAGTATGTGCAAATCGACTTTCAAACGAAATCCATTTTGATTTGTTTTTATATGTTTGTGAAAGTCATTTTGTGAATATACATACATGATACAAAGCAACGCCTTGAGTAAGTTTGCTAAATAAGTACTCGTAATATATAAGCTAGAAGGGTACCCGCGCAATGCGGCGGCGGGTACCCGGTGACTATTTTTTGTGGCGAGCAGATGTTTTTAATCTTAAACCTTTCTTATTTAACATGTCACAAATACTTTATAACGCAGTAGATATATGTTTTTCAAAAGTATAACGTTTAAATTATTAATACTGTAAATAGTTAGCACATTTATTTTTTAAAATTTAACATTAAATTGGGGATTATAAGTTTAGTGGGCTTTTCTTATAAACAATTTTATTAAAATATGTCATTATTAGAGAGGGTTACTGTATGGTTTAAATGAAACTTAAATTTTTAAATTTTACATTAATTTTTAAAATTTTCTTTTATATTAACGTTTTTCGTCTTAAAATTTTAAGACTTCATTTTATAAGAAGTCTCAAATCCTTTATAATGTAGTACAGATATATAAAGTAAAATGCTTAGGCATTTTGACGGTCGACTATTTCAGACATTGTTACATTACTAGTGACAATTTTATTTTACTAACGCTGGGCGCACTTGTTCGGTCGACGATTGATTCGACCCAATCGGTCGTCCATCGTCATTGGTGTAGGGATTCTGTCGTCGTCGGTTGCGAGAGGATGTGACATTTTGGGTCGCCTGCTTGACCGGTTGGGAAAAACAAAAAAAAACAAAGATTATTTTATTATTATTATTATTATTATTATTATTTTTATTTTTATTTTATTTTTTTTGCGTTGTGTGTATTTTTCCAATGGCCGCATAAAGGTGGTTGTTATGCATGAATAAGTTTATGTTCATGTGTATGGTTTATGGCAGGAGCTTCATTTTCCGGTGAAGGTGATGGTTTTGTGTTTTGAATATATAGCCTTGAGTTTCAGGAGTCAATATATACAGTATGTACAGAAAAATGGATAAGATTTTATTTATATTTAAGAGGATAATTATTTTACATATCAAAAATTTTCTTACTTATTAAGAGACTCATCTTCACCATCAATCTAAAAAGAAATCAATGACTGAGATTAAAAGCATTTTATTATTTCACCTATTTTTTATAATTTAAATATCTCTTAAACCGTTAATCGTTAAGCAAAAATAATTACACCATCGCGACGAGCATTTAATTATCTTTCTATAGACGGGCACTTTGATATACTTTTGAAAAAAGAAAAAAAAAAAATCATTTTTTTCACGTTTTTTCGTTTTTTTTTTTTTTTTTTTTTTTTCGTTTTTCTTCGAAACTGGAATTTGCATAAATATTATATATGATTTAACACTAATTTGAAGATCACATGTGATATTAGTGTTAAATCACATATGATATGTAATATCATATGTGATATTCAAATTAGTGTTAAATCATACTCCCTCCGTCTCAAAATTATTGTCATGAGACAACAAACACAAAGTTTAATAAAAGTGGGACCACAACAATTCTCATCCACTTATATAGAATATTCCTCCATTAAATTCTCTTTTTCTTACTAAAAATGGTAAGTGGACAATTTTTTTGAGACAAGCCAAAAAGGAAATATGGACAATTAAATTGAGACGGAGGGAGTATATGATTTTTTCATGCAAATTTCAGTAACGTAAAAAAACGAAAAAAACTTTTAAAAAAAAACGTGAAAAACACGAAAAAAAAATTTGTCGAAAGTATATCAAAGTGCCTATCTATAGAAAGATAATTAAATGCTCGTCGTAATGGTATATTTTTTTTTCGATTGACGATTAACGGTTTGAAAGATATTTATGTTTGAAAAAAAATGATGAAAGTGATTTTTTTTAATTGTTGTGATTAATCTCATCCATTAAATATAATAAAAATGGATAGTTGAGATTGATCCCTTAGTAGGTAAAGAAGTTTTTGTGATCTTAAATCTATATTTAAATGATTAATTACTTTTTCATAACTTTTTGTTTCTTTTTGGAAGGAAAAATGCCAATAAGTGTAACTAATATTTTGTTTTACTAATACTTATACGGTAGTATATAAAAGAAGGGAAAAAAATGTAATAAAATTAAATTTTGTTTTAGTTCAAAAAAAATTAAAAAAAAAAATGAAAGACGCTTTAGTGTGATAAAAAAAATCGTTTGTAAATCGCCGGAGAGAGAAAGCTAATGTGACATGCAAAATGAAGGTTGATGAAGGTTACGAGTGTGCCCAGCCTAATAAATCATATCAGAAACATGTCACACTTTATCATCCAATCTATTTAATTCAAGAGTGTAGACCAAAAATGGTTTTTAATTAAAAGTTAATTTTGTTAGAATAATTATTGATGGAGGGGCATTATTGTCTTTTCACATAACTCACATAACATCTCATTATACATTCAAGTAATCTGCAATACTTTCGGTTATAATTACACGTGACTTTTAATATAATCACATGTGATATGAGTAAGATTTTATCTCTACATTGGATACATCTTTTTCAAGATCCAAATATGCATATGCTTTTGTAATAACATGATTTCTTTATCTATAACCCGATTATCGTCAGTAACATCATGACTTTTGCCATCAGTAACTCGACTCTTGTCCTCTGTAACCAGATTATCGTTCATATCTAACTAATCGTTTGTTAATTAATAATTTGAACCTAAATTCTAGCAATAGATAAACAAAATTGATACCTACTTTTGACAACTTATGATAATTTTTGAATATTTAAAATGAAACCAATAATTATTGAATGTTTTAAAGTTGATTTGATGATTAATTTTGATTGGTTGTTATCGTATATGTTTGTGAAAATCAAAACCCTAACTCTGGAGTGGAAAATAAAATGGGATTATGGGATTCTTTTTACTTTGTGACAAAATTGCCTCTCAAGTGTAAACATTAGATGTAATTGGACAATTTGATGAAAATATAATGGAAGGTAAGATTTAATCTTTTCATATTTAGAAAAACTTGATCTATATTAATCTCATCCCCACATTTGTTAGACTTGAGTTCATAACTACTTTGTAAGTACCAAAGGCCTTTTGTTTCTGTGTAATGTGAGTGACTTATCAACCTATAAATTGTGGGTTCAAGTCTCGTTAGAGACATGTGAGATATGTTGTGTAGGTTGTAAAATTGTCGTTCAATTAAAAAAAGGCACTCGTTGCTGGTTTCGTAAGATAGTTTTATTACAACTAAATCTATAGGTATATCTATATTATTTATAAATCATTTAATGTTTTCTTAAAAAATTTTATTAAATTTTTTTAGATTACAAGTATGGGTTTTGCTAAACAACGAGTAGACTTGCGTTCGCGCGTTGCTGCGGGGGCGTTCATGTTTTTTTTGTATGTGTTGTTGCAGGAAACCGAAATGTTTTAAGAGCATAATTTATAGCTAACTTCAGCAATGAGCCAGGATAACATAAATAAAAAGCTCCAACTCTGAAGCTTATATTGATACAATTTTATTAATATCATTATCATCGCTCGTTACATTAAGTACATACAAATGACTACCGCAAGAATACCTCTCGTATCACATGAGACTATTGAGAGATCGTCTATATAGAATAAAATTGGAAAATTGCAAAAAATAAATTGGGCCTAAATCTCCAATATATGGTTTTAATTATGTCTACTATTTCCAAAACTTCTGGTAAGCATATAGAACATGAAAATTTTGACACTTGGAAGAGCATTTTATTACCAGGATATTTATCTCTATGGTTTGTATACGGCTACAAATCTTCCAAAGGCTTGACCTTCTTCCACAACTTTGTAGATGCAACACGCTGTAGCAACCAAATAGAACAAAAAAAGAACAATTAGCATTCAAGCGCCACAACCACAGTTGACAGTAGATTCACATTTACAAAACTTAAGGTCAAGTGCAAACATTTATCTGTCCTATAAATCCAATAACACAATTATAAAAAGTCACTGGTCTACAAAATTCAGTGCATGGAAGAATGTGGCCAAATTTTATATTAGTATGTTCATGTTTCGTACCATGAAATAAAACAAAAATGTCAACTTACAAAGGGTATACCTAACAGGTTCAGCACCTATCATCATTAGAGATAACCTGTTGGTCCAAGGAGTGCATCGACAATCCAATCAGGGTCGGTGAGACCTCTTTCGATAACACGTACTCTCCGTCCATCCTACAATCCAAAGCATTACCATATAAGGTTTTTTTTCACCACATGAGATCTACATCTCTAACCTTGCTATAACATTTTGTGTGGTTTGTAGGAAATACCTTATATCTATCTATATCTATACTACTTTATAATGCATTTAGGCCTTTTAAAATTAGAATGCTTAAAAATTCAGACTTTTTTACTTGCTTATTATGGAAAGAGTTTTTCTAACCAAAAATTAAGATAAGAAGCTCCAATCATGAGATGACATGTGTCACTTCTTAACAAATTCCAAGCCTAACTTATAACAAACTCCAAACCTAACTCCTAACCACTAAAAATTAAAATAAATAGCTCCAATTATAAAATGACATGTGTCATTTCTCAACTAAAAATTCATCTTTATTTTTAAATTAAAATATCTTTTTATCTACTTATTTTTTTTATAATCTAATTTCACCATATTTTCTAAAATTTTATGCTCTTTAATTCAACATCCATTTTGATATATTTTTATGAGTTTTTAGTTTTTATATTTTTAATGTGTTTATTTTATTTTAATTCAAATTATTACAACTTTAACCTTTATTTCATTTATTTCAATCAATATAATCTTGATTCGTCAAAATCATATACTTTTGGGGTAGTGTTTGACGCGTAAGAGATTGCGAGGGTATTTCTATATGCGGGAATAATGATGTCGCGGGAAAGCTACGGGAAAGTTACGGGTAACCCAAATAAACACTTACAACTAACACATATACATTCGAAGTGTTGTGAAACGAATTCACTAAACGGGTAAGCAAACACATATAACTATACTTATCGCCGCCGCTGTGCGCGGGTACCCGGCTAGTGTCCTATAAATCCAATAACAAAAAAAAAAAAAAAAAAAAAAAAAAAAAAAAAAAAATTGGTCTACATAATTCAATGTGTTGAAGGTTGTTTGTAATTTCTTATTGAAGTACTTATCGCGTTTTTCTTTAAACATATAAGTGTCGTTAAGTCTTTGAACAATCAAGCTGCTCTACTTACACCTCATAATAAGTAACGCTACCAGCTACCAGACTCGGTTATGATCCTTGCCACACTGTTTAAAAAAAACATACCAGACCCTGTGATTTCGGTGGAACGTTAAATGCAAAGAGGAAAATACAGCCAAGAACATTCCAGAAAATCGTTAGTGCGTATAGTGTTTTCGTATATGAACTTTTACGATAAGACGGGCCTTCCTCCTCATTTTCCAACTGGAAACAATAACAGGAGAAACTAATTATTAAGTCGAAAGGATAATGAGCATAGATTACTTAACAGCTGAACGCAGTCCAAACGAATACCAGTTTCTGAATATTTAGGAGAGTAGGTATCTCTTCTCAGAACTGGTGATGCTCTGCACGAACAACATTAATTGGGCCGTTTGGTTTCAAATTCATCTTTACAAATGACACATTTAGTTTGCTGTAATATAGACAATACCTCGAAAGAGTATTGATAAAATAATAATACATTATCTATTTTAACATAGTAAGAAACCTTAAGATCTTGCACGAATTGTTTAACACACCTAATAGTTACCAACCCCGCCGTTGAACTTGGAGCGTGTTGTCGTCTGTTCCAAAGTGTAAGCTGTCAACGATACCTAAAGATGCAAATGAAGAAATTCAGGAAAAAAAACAGAAGCAACTTTACATAATAGAAGTATGGAAAAGGTTAAAAAAAATGTTACGAATCAAAACCCAACTTTACAGCATGAGTTCCTGTGACAAACTTTTCAATATCACATCCTAAAACTAAAACAAATCAAAACCCAAATATCTTTGAAGTTTGTTATACAAAAACCAAAGCAAAACCCCAAAAAGATACTCACCCAAAAATTCCACTCATAGTGATTCGTAAGTGCCAACCAAACTGCACCTAATTCGCCCAACGATCCATATGCACCCTAAGGAATCTATTACACCAACTACTTAAATACCAATTCACCAACCTGGAAAAAAAAAAGAAGACATAATCCTCAAAACGCGGATAAACTGGTCATTCGAAATTGACCTCACGTTATCAATAACATAAATTACGGAGCAATTATACCCATAATTAAAATAGGAAATTAAGAACCTTATAATCAATGAAAAGAAAAAATCCAACCATAAATTCATCACATAACACTTATAAAGCATAAACCCATAAACCCCTTTCATATAATTTCGAAAATCAGATATCAACTAAAACCCCTAATTCCAAAAATACACATCCCGCCCCAATAAATTTCACATACCTCAAAACAGTAAAGAGAAACAGCAACTCAGCAAAGAAACTGTGAAACCCTAGCATAAGTTCCTACCGCTTATGAGACTCGTTTCCATAATATTTATACGTGAGAGCTAATGAAATTATCATCAAATATTAACCACCATCTCAAAGAGGCTCATAAACCAAAATACCCTTTATATTACAAAATATTTAGTCTTAAAAATAATTAAAAAAATGCCAAACCTTGACATTAGAAACAATTAACATCGATGTCGGCGAAATCCATGTTCGTGTCACCATTTGTAATACAGATATAATACACAGCTTGGAACTACACATATCTTAATGGTTGACTGTGTGTGTTTGAGATCAAGAAGGATCGAGAGTGTGTTAACCATGTATGTTTCAGATCCAGAAGGATCGAGGGTGGTGACCAGCTATTAACCAAATGAAGACGGGCCAAAAAAACACACAGGCCAAAATTAGCCCAAGCAAATCCCACAAATTATATTAATATTTTAATCATCCAAAACGACGTCGTATCCTTCGTGTTTTAATAATATTTAGAGTAAATTACACCGTTCGTCCTTGTGGTTTGCGTTGACCGAAGGGTTTAGTCCTTTGACCAAAAAAATTGCACCGTACGTCCTTAAGTGTGAAACGTTATGCACCGTTCGTCCCTCCGTCCATCTGGGCCCACCAACTCCCACTAACGTCCGTTAACTCACTTAACCCATGAGGGCATATCCGTCATTTCCCCTTGAAACTATGTTATTTTATTCTTGCAGTATTTTAATGATAATATTTTTTTGGGCCATTATGTTAGCCTTGGAAATACTAAGCCCAAGTTACTTGGCCACATCTTATCACACCTATTACTGTTGTATAACTTTAGAGTTTAGATATAGATTTGCACCGCCATTGAGATAAAATCCACCGCTTCCAAATCTGAAGAAGATGAATCGCTACTTTGTTCTTAAGCCCTATCTGTAATCTTATTTAGATAGATTTGTACCACCATTTGCACCGCCTCAGTATCCAGGCACCATCTCACTAAAAGTAGATGAAACCATTAAGATCAAACCAATAACGATGTTCAAATTATTGGCATAGATAATCAAAATAGATTTTTTGGGGTTTCTTTTACTAATTCTGATATCAAAATGGAATTTTTTGGGTTTCTTACTTTCTTTTACTAATTTTGGACAACAACAGGTTATACTTATCTGCTACTACTATATACTCTTGTGTTTGACTTCAGCTTTTCAACATACCAAATCTATCTAATCCTAGACCCTTTACCTCCTCAGATCCACAACAATCCCATATACACATCCTCCTCATATTAACCAATCATGACTCGAAACTTAATGAAAAAAAAATAAAGGAGATCTCAGATTGTATTTCGTGTGGTCTTTTAAAAGAATCATCAAGACTCGAAGGTCTTTTACACGAATACCTCATCACATATCTGATTTGTACCTACTTTTACGTAATGAATCTCTGAATATTTCGTGATTATTCAATGAAAAATCTGACCTTGAAGGTCCCTATCACGAAATTATTCCTCATCGATCCTAACTGAAGACTAAGCTTCAACTTTATTCGAACTCATAAGATTAGAGTGATAACAAATGTGTTATCCTCCATTCGTGGTTCGATTCATTGAACAAAACAAGAAGGAATATACCTACCTGTGACACCATGAAGACACCATGGTGGCGTTGTGGTGAGGTGGTGGTGGCACGTGAGTGTATACCAAGAGGTGGGGGAGGGCTTTTAGGCGCGTGACCTAGTGGATCGGAAAAAGGGGAGAGTGGGGAGTGTTTTGAGGTGGGTGGTGTAGTGTGGTAGGCGGCGGTGTGGCGGTGGTGGTGGTTTAAGGTGGTCAGCGGGTTAGAGAGAGAGAGAAATGGTGATGATGATAATGTGTGTTTTATGTTTGTGTGTGTGTGGGGTAAGTGGTGATATACAGTACCACTTTGGACGATTTATGTAATTTGTACTTTAGTTAACGGGAAATGACGGATATACCCTTTTAAAAACCTTAGTTAACGGACGTTATCTTGAATTGGTGGGCCCAGATGGACGGAGGGACGAACGGTACATAACGTTTCACACTTAAGGACGTACGGTGCAATTTTTTTGGTCAAAGGACTAAACCCTTCGGTCAACGCAAACCACAAGGACGAACGGTGTAATTTACTCTAATATTTATAATACCCACTGGGCAATAACTCGGTATAACTTAATGTTATATAGCACATACATAGGCTCCGGTACACAAACACACCAGCATTATAAAACTTTTGCTATGGTTGCACATAACTGGAATCTTTTATCTCCCCTTCCAGTCTCTTTTGCTATTCATGTATACTTTACACAGTGGCCTGCACCAGACGCACTGTTAGCTCACTGAAGTAACAAAAGAAACTAGAGGAGAAAGATAAGAGCAGACAACTACATTGAACGCAATTGATATCTAAAAACTAGCTCAGATCTACAATTCATTGAACCACTCTACGCACCCGCCATGGCTGCAACCATATAACATTCCTGGTTACCCTGCCAAGATACGGGAATGCGCAAGAAATACACAAGAAATACTTTTAACGCGCAGACAAATCATCACTGCATTCTGCAATAAGCATTGCAATCAACAATTTTAATGTAATAGGTATAAAGCAACATAATTAACCCTTCTGAGTCCCCTTACAGATCCTTTACTCGTTTCAGCTCCCTTTTTTGCAAAGGGTTTCACTAAACGATCTGCTAGATTGTTGAAAAAAGAAAAGGAACTGTATGGAAATTCAGATACGGTGACTACACATCTTAATTTAACGCTTAATGAAAAAATATAAAACAACGTTTAAAATAATACCACCGAGCTAGTGACACACGCCATGGCTGCAAATCCAACAATCTGCCCTGCCAAGATGCGCGGTACCTCAATTGTAACTTTTTTTATGAGCAACCAAAGAAAACAAATGGGCGAAGCCGCCATGGCTGAAAATTCTATAAATTGCCGTACCAAGATGCGACTTACCTCAACTGTAACTTTGTAAAGAAGGTTATCTATAAGTAAAGCGATGCTTGCACACTGGACCAAGAATGAGAACCCAACATATACCTCAGAAGCCCAACAAATAAAATAGCATGCGGAGCCTAATAGAAAACAATAAAACAACGTTTAAAATAATGCCACCGACGCACTGGGTTCTAAATTTCGAGGGCAACTATCAACAACGCCCACCCTCTTGCATGCCTTACTTTTAACTCTCATAGTAACAATCAAAGCATCTAAACAACAAAACAACCTAAACACAACAATCCCTAACTAAACAACCCACACGCTGCAAAAGAATAGAAAACATAACAAACAATAATAGATACTATAGCTCATAAACAACACCAAACACCTACTGACCTACACACACACTGATGAAACAACCTCCAACAAACATGCAAAAGAAAAACACAAAGACAGAAATCGAACATGCAATAATGAACGAATGATCCAACAAACGGTGTACCTACCCAAAAATCTGGAGAAGACACGTAGCTTCACAGCAAAGAAAACGAAACGACATACATTGCTCAAAAAAGGCCCAACAAAACTACATCATTTTGTGGTCATAACGGGCCAAACTTTGTGCGTCTGGCTAAGCCCTAAACCTTAAAAAAAACCCACCAGAAACCTTAATAGAAAAACTTTAAAAAAGGTTAAAAATAACAGCGCTTAATAAAAAAAATATATGCACATAACTGGAATCTCTTACCTCCCCCTCCAGTCTCTTTTGCTATTCTGTTAGACTTTACACAGCAGCCTGCACCAGACGCACTGTTATCCCGCTGAAGTAACAAAAGAAACTGTAAAAGAAAGATAAGAGCAGCCAACTACATTGAACGCAATTGATATCTAAAAACTGGCTCAGATATGCAATTCATTGAGCCACTCTACGCACCCGCCATGGCTGCAACCACATAACATTCCTGGTTACCCTGCCAAGATACGGGAATGCGCGAGGTATACTCAAGAAATGGTTTAACGCGCAGACAAATCATCATTGCCTTCTGCAATAGGCATTGCAATCAACAGTTCCAATGTAACAGGTATAAAGCAGCATAATTAACCCTTCCGAGTCCCCTTACAGATCCTTTTTTCGTTCCAACTCCCTTTTTGCAAAGGCTTGCACCAAACGATCTGATAGATTGTTGAAAAAAGAAAATGAACTGTATGGGAACTCAGAATCAGTGACTGCACACCTTAATTCAACCGTTAATAAAAAAATATAAAACAACGTTTAAAATAATACCACCGAGCCAGTGAACACGCCATGGTTGCAAATCCAACAATCTGCCCTGCCAAGATGCGGCCCACCTCAATTGTAACTTTGTTTATGACCAACCAAAGTAAACAAATGGGTGAAGTCGCCATGGCTTCAAATTCAAGAACTTGCCCTACCAAGATGCGACCTACCTCAACTGTAACTTTGTTAAGAAGCGCAACCAACAACCACAACAACAACAACCAATTGCACAAAAACCCTGAAATACCACAGAAGGCCAACAAATAAAACAGCTTGCGAAGCATTAAAAACATAAATGAAATGTTAAAAATATTACCACCGTCGTAGCAGTTTAATATAGATATATATTTATCCAACAATTTGCCTTGCCAAGATGCGGCCAACCTCACTCACAACTTTATTTAGAAGCGTATTGACCATGGTTGCAAACATAGACTCAAAATGTAGTGCATGCTTTGTTACCCATCATGTTTTTGAAACAGAAATGAGAATACAAATACTGTTTTGCACAACAACATCGGCGTAAATATCAATTAGACTACAGGCACCAACAGAAGCATGCTTTCTAAGCAACCAAAGTAAACAAACGGGCGAAGCCGCCATGGCTTAAAATTCAAGGACTTGCCCCGCCAAGATGCGATTTACCTCAATTGTAACTTTGTTAAGAAGCGCATCCACCATGGTTGCAAACATAAATTGAAAATATAATGCTATGAGATCACCATACCAAATTACCGTGATAAACAAACTTATGGTAACAACGACAATAACAACAACTAATTTCACAAAAACCCCAAAAACGAAATCGAAACCCTAACTCACAGATCGAATAAAATTTACAAATTCAAACCCATAACAACCAACAAATCAATAAGTTAAATAGCTCAAGATCCGATTATACCTTAGAAAAGTGTAGAAGAAAGAAATCGGTGAAGCTGATCTATAAGTAAAGTGATAGTTGCACACTGGACCAAGAATGAGAACCCAACACATACCTCAGAAGCCCAACAAATAAAATAGCATGCGCAGCCTAATAAAAAACAATAAAACACCGTTTAAAATAATGCCACCGACGTAGCGGTTTAATATAGAACACCCACCATGGTTGCAAACATAAATTGAAAATGCAATGCTATGAGATCACCATACCAAATAACCGTGATAAACAAACTTATGGTAACAACGACAATAACAACAACTAATTTCACAAAAACCCCAAAAACGAAATCGAAACCCTAACTCACAGATCGAATAAAATTTACAAATTAAAACCCATAACAACCAACAAATCAATAAGCTAAAATAGCTCAAGATCCGATTATACTAGTGTTGCGAAGAAACCGATGTGTAGAAAAGTGTAGAAGAAAGGAATCGGTGAAGCTTATCTATAAGTAAAGTGATGGTTGCACACTGGACCAAGAATGAGAACCCAACACATACCTCAGAAGCCCAACATATAAAATAGCATGCGCAGCCTAATAAAAAAACAATAAAACAACGTTTAAAATAATGCCACCGACGTAGCGGTTATAGATATATAATTTTATCTCTACTATTTCTACCATCCTTTTGTAATTTACACCTTCCGTCCTCAAGGGAAGAGATCTAGTAAGAAGAAAAAACTAAAATGAAAAGAATGAGAAGAGATCTAGTAAAAAGAAAAATTAAAATGAAAAGAATGAGAAGATTTCTAGGCACACATTTCAAATAAGAGGGAGAATTTCAAGGGGATACATATCTACTTTTGTAAGTGCATCTGAAATATGTGGTTATGGTTTCTTCTCACCCTTCTCATTTTAATTTTTCTTCTCACTT
>BPTQ01000004.1:7134901-7215546 GCA_019973895.1 Chrysanthemum seticuspe | reverse complement strand
CGGAAAATGGTTAAAAGCGCTATTAATCAGATCGAAGATTAAATCATTGAGTGTATGTATAAAAGGTCAATTGGTTGTAAGTACAACAATGTTTTCTTAAGTAAGTGGTTTACTTCTATTACTTTAGAAATACCTTTTATTCTACACGTTAAGTAACGATACTCAATGTAAATCTTAAATCTGTTAAGTTTACAAGGATAATATGGAAAGAGTAAGTACTTTTCCTTATCCTAACTCAGAGTACGAAGAGGGTACTTTTTCTCTGAAGCAAACAGAAAAGCCATTTAATAAGAGCTAGTTTGTAAACAAACTTTCGTCTTACCTTGTTAAATGACTAGTTTCTGATTTGAAGCAAATGCCGATTTACAACGTTAATATGTAAGTTTTCTTAATGTTTTAAGTTAAAATCATAAA
This sequence comes from Chrysanthemum seticuspe, assembly GCA_019973895.1. NCBI lineage: Eukaryota > Viridiplantae > Streptophyta > Magnoliopsida > Asterales > Asteraceae > Chrysanthemum > Chrysanthemum seticuspe. The sequence continues at coordinate 7,215,132 of BPTQ01000004.1, read as the reverse complement.
AGCTATTAATTGGAAAAGTTCTTTTAATTTGTGGGTACCAAGTATTTGTATATTGGTAAATTAAAAGTGACTTTTGATCCTAGGTTTAACAGTATTAGAGTAGTGCAGTCAACTAGACGATCATTACTTGGAATATGTTTCACCATCTCGAACACGAGTTAACGGTTAAAGTTAACGTTAAGGATCTAAATACCCTAAATGTATATCGGTTAAAGTTAACGGTACATTTGTACAAAATAGGGTAGAATACGGAACTCAACCGTCAAGAGTGATGTTTTGAGTTAATTCAACAGGTTGAATTCTTTGACGTTTTAGCAGGTACGGGCAAGAGTGCTGTGCACCTTTATGAACCATGGGTGTTTAATTTTCTTGAAAAGGTTAATTATCGAAAATACTAAAATTGAATTTTGTAATTCTTTTGAATGTATAATTGCAACATTTAGCCGTAAACGAAGTTTAGTCTTTGATCAGTAAATTGTTCCATTCTGCTTTCAAACAAATGTTTGATCGAGAATAATTTACCGAAAAGACAAACGAAGTCTCTTTTTCATGGGAGAAGCATGAGACTCAATCCTATTCCTTTTCATGAATGAGAAAGGTATAATAGGAACATTTGAATTGTCTAAATTCTAAATGTAACTCATAGCAATGAATTGCACATCTTATTTTCCATAAAGATTTCATTATCTTCATTTGGTGAATGAATTCTTTTGTAACAACATGAATGTTGGTTAACTGGAAAATATGTATGTGAGTTACTAAATTAGAAGCTAGACTAATTATCGCGAAAATTGGTAAAAGGCAAACTAGCATATTTTATCTAGTTGTTTTGCTTTAGCCTTTAAAGGTGCTACATACCAGTATGGGCATGGTAGGCCTGTCAAGGAAGAAATTGCATACCCAATTTTTCAAGTTAATAACGTTGATGGATAACCCATCATTCATAGAGTAGAATACACCTTTTAGTACCTTAGTAATGATTACGTATGGTTCTTTAAAGGTGTAGGAAAGTAAAAAGCAAGCAAGTTGTTTTAACTGGTTATGCAACACTTACAATGTTGTCAGATTCAGTGGGAGCATTTGTGTTGCATTACTGAATAAGAAGTTGTTTTAATGATTTCTAATTCAGTGGGAGCTACAAGCCTTATTTCCTGTGTAGTAACCGAGATTATCTTCAAAGAAAATTACTTTCAAATTGTAGGAACTTATGTTTTTTAAGGATTGTCATGTGCGTTTCCTTACTAAACAATATAGTCCTACATCTACTTGTTATATCTATGACACAAATCATATTAATCAAATAAACGAACGTGTATCGTGTTGTTTATCTGCTACATGATGTTGTTCCATGCACAAGTGGGAGAAATCTTTATTGTGTGCAAGATACAACACATATAAATATGATTTAAATGGATTCTCTTGATCGCAAGGTAAGAGAGTTACATTCTAATAGGAATTATATATTTTATATGTATGATTGGCTTATTAAGAACATGTGTCAAGATGATAACAAAGACTACTTTATTTTCAAAATTTATGTCATTCAATATTTAAGAAACACTTGTAGTTACAATTTATGCTACGTGAGAACGTGAACTAGATTATAGCCCAAGGTAAAATATCCACGTGTCGTGAGAACGAGCATGGATGATTTTGCAGTTTCTTACGTTGAATTTTCATGGAATGACATAATTAAATGAAGTAATCTAATACTACTTTGAATTTAAGTATTCGTTGAATGACTTAAATATATGTAGTAAGTATTAACTTGAAATATTAATTGAAATCTGAGGTGGTGTTCATAATTACTTTAATTAAAAATGTTTATGATTTTGTAAAGTCACAAACATGAAGTCTTTTAATACAAGACTTACAATATAAAGTAAGACGTTAACTTGCTATGTTTTAAGACATATGCATGAAGTCAATGAGGTGATCAATGACTTATAACGTATAGTGGGATTATAACTGATATATCTTTTGACTTGGTCAAAAATACTTGTGTTATAATACATGCAATTGATTTGGTAATTCTATTGTACCATTAAGTTTTACTTTGTTGGTAAATAGGATAAACTAAAGAGTAGATGGTTATCTTAAATATTGTTAGATTAATCTTACTATATTAATTCTAAGGAAATACCATAGTTTTATGGTATGTTCAGTTAGAAGAATCAAAATCTATTGGCATGTTTGATTCAAGATAACTATAGTTTCTTCCAAAATGTTATCAAGGTTAGTAGATTGAGTATAGATTGAATATACTCAATAAGACTCCAACCTAGAAGATTAATAAGACACCATTTTTATGGAATGTGATGAATCACGTTAAGTCTTATAAATGAAGTTCTAAATTTGTTAAACTACTTATAGAGTGAGTTGTAACAAACTAATGTTAGGAACTGTCAATATTTTTTGTAATATCCCAAAAGAGAACAATGTATTGTTGCTCTACTTGATAAACTATTTAAAGGTAATCTTTAAATTGTTAAAGGCAAGTGGGAGTTTTGTTTAGATCTTGAAAGATTGAATTACAAAATACATAATCTTCTAAAATGCACTAGCAAATATCATGATGAGGCTAAACATGTAAATGATAGACCTCAAAATGATGGGATTGTCATTCATAGATCCGTAAGGATATCTCAGATATTTAATATGCTGAGAAATATGAGTTACAGGATCATGGTAAGCCTGATAATCATAATGATGAATTTACCAAATGATGAATTGTGGTAAATCAATCATACTATGAATGTTGAGATGCTGTCCATAAAGATAATCAACTTTAGATACTTGGTTTATCTTAATAATGAATATGAGTTTCTTCAAAGGATGGAAACCCTAGTGGTTTAAATCTTTATGTAGAAATCATATGGACAATATTGTACACATATTTAATGCATGTCTAGTGATAATAATATTAATCATATTTAAGCAATTAACTATGATTGAATATTCTTTTCTAGATACATTAAATAAAAGTATAAAGATTATAATTGTCATACTTAGTTTCATTGATATGAAATTTTGACAATGAATGTCATAACTCTTTGTTGTGGAATTACTTTTGCGAGGACGATGAGTAATACAAAGAAGTTTTATGAATTCAAATATCCTTGGATATGTACAAACTGCAAGAATCCATGAATGGATATATGCATGCATCTAGGAGATGATTCTTATGTTTAATATTAAATCCATGTTTGATTTAATAATTAAAATAAGATAGCTCGTAAGTATTCCTGAAAGCTAGTGGGAGTATTATTTTTTAAATCTTATATGTTGTATGGGCAACTACATTCCACCTAAAATTAAGTTTTAGTTGAGAATGAAACTTCGTTTGTAAGATTTAGAAAATAAAATATATAACCTTGGAATATATATGTTTATTATTATAAACATATGCGGTAAAATAAATGAGTCTATTAGAACATGATGAGTACATATCTTTGACAAGATAGTATATGAATGAGATCTTAAAGTCTAACTTGAAGATTCATCATGAACATCATGTTGTGTATAAGGTTGTTGTATCATGCTTGATTACAAGATGATTTAACAACATTGTAATATTTATGTTTGGATTTAGAATTGCATTCTTCAGCCTGGAGTTGCTCCCAGATTCTATACGACAATTGTTGTGTAATTGTCATAGTCAACAAACTTGAGGTTTGGATGACACCAAACAAATAAATATTCAAAGTTTACGGATGTTTAAAGAGCATATTGTTTTACACAATGATGCTAGTATAATTGAGATGACACTCAATTCTAGTCATGGTATTCTTGATGATGACCATGTTGACTAGTTATGCTCAACTAAGAGCATAGTTGCATTATATATTAAAGAATGAAGAATACTTTAAAACTTTAAAAGTTTTGAAAGATGATTGTCATATAAAGGTGGTTCAGGTTATCACGCACCTTATGGAATGATATGACAATATCAAGATATGTGTAAACACATACAAGAAATTCAATTATTGAATTTTTTGAAATAAGTATTCTCAAAATTCTTGTAGATCAAAGTTAGTTGAAATTATGCCTTGTCAACAAGTATGAGTTGCATGACTTGTGGCAAAATTCATTAACTGAGAATTATCATGCATTGATCTATTTAGTATTTGGATAAAGGATGTTAAACAATTATTATTTATAATGAATTAAAGTACGGTATACGTTTAATTTCATTTATAATATTGTGTCCTGTATTTGCATGTTTAAATCCTTGAATAACTAATGTTATTCTAAATAGTCCGTTGTCAATCAATAACATGGGAATGATATTGAATTAAGACAAATCTGAGTATTAGTTAGAATATACTTGAAAGTATATTGATGCATAGCATGACTAATTTCAGATGATATTCAATGTATTGAGTATAGGACTTATCCCACCCGCATGATAATACTTTATGGATCTTTGTCATTAAGTATATCATGGATATTTATCCTCTGACTTGAGATACAAGAGATATGTCATGGATGTAGTGCATTTTTGTGAAGCAATCTAACGCTATACGTAACTGGTAGTTATAAGGGTTGTTTTCAGAAGTGTTGCGAAATTTATGAATCCTGCTTGTAGTCAAAATGGGATTTGTTTCCTTCAATTTTATTTTGAAGTATAATACTACTGGCCCCTCGTAGGGTTGTTAAGATGTTTGCATGGCCATGCCCAAGGTCTTCTGGAATATGTTCAGAAGAATTGGTAATCTTAATAAATCATATAAAGCGAGAAACAGAATAGTTAATTAAGAAATGAGTTAGATCCATATTCTTATTAACATGGTATTAGAAGCAAAAGGATGAATATGATGATGAATCATCAAACTTGGTTTTTCTCCAGAAAACCATACACGAGTTGTACCGGGGGCATTGGCGTGTTGCTAGACGCTAACCAATGTCATTTCACATTTTGTATACATATCCAAGTGGGAGCTGTTGGAAATGTATATATTTACAAACATGTGAATGTCCGGATTCGAACTCGTGACCACGGGATTGCACACATTAGCGAATGAGAATTAAAGTTAATAATTAATGTTTATGTTTACGATTAATTATTGCACATTAAGTCCGGTTAACGATCGTTAAGTATTTAACGGAAAAATGACTAACGACCGTTAAATGGAAAAGAGAAGGACTAGAAATGGAAAACTTGGAAAAGTTATGGGTTGGGCTTTGGGCTTTCCATCATGGCCGGCCATAGGGGCTATTCTAGGCCTAATCCCCTAACTTGTTCCCTAAGTTTACCTACTAGTATATAAGGAGGGCTAGGTTCTAGGGTTTCATACACTTGTGCATTGAATTAACCCTAGATCTCTCCTCTCCTCTCTCTAGTCCAATATTCGGCCGAACACCCCACTTGTAAGGGAGTTTGGTTTCGTTTTTCTTAAACGAGGACTTGTGTTAGATCTAGCAATCGCTTGATTCGTTGGTTAATTCGTGTGTACAAGAACGTGGTTGTAAGACATTATTCTTACACAAATTAGTACTTCTTTGTTTTGCTTTGCTCGAGGGTTGTTTTGCTTTGCTCGAGGGATTTGACATTCGCAAGAGGTACGTTACGCATACTTTCAGTTAATTAATTTATTTGTTATGATCTTAAGTCTTCCGCTGTGTACTCTTGATGTCTTTATGTTTTATTGTATTTTATATATCATAAACTCAACAGATAACTCTAACCCTAACACTCACTCGCTCATGGATCACCAAGATTCTAGCTCTTCAAATTCTTTATCATATCTCAATACAAATGAGCAAACTCCAGATCACTTGCTAGAAATAAACACAGATGTAAACATCTCTAAAAGCCCACAGATATCTGATGATGCTGCTAGCATGACACAACTAACCTGGATCGAAAGGCAACTCTTGTATGAGTGAGTTATATTCTCATTTTTTTTTCCTTGCATCATTAACAATACATGTAAAAAGTGTCCTGTGTGCATCTTACTTACAGCTCTTTTTTGCTTGCAAATGTAGCGATAATTCTAATCGAGAGAGGATGAATGATGGTACAAAGATTGGGTTTCGTATACGAACTGCCCTTGAGGTGTTGGATGATGGTTATAGATGGAGGAAGTATGGCAAAAAGAAGATTAAATGTACTCCTAGTGCGAGGTACTTATTTATCCAAAACAATATAGTTAACTTATGATGATCTTAAATAAAAGGATCTTGAGAGGTAAGATTTATATATCAACAATATCAAGAACAATATCAAGAACATGCACTTGTGTGTTTTTTTTTCCTGCAATAATCAAAAATAAGAAAAACAGGATCTTAAAAAGGTGGCCGGCCGGATCTTAAGTATTATTATTATTATTATTATTATTATTATTATTATTATTATTATTATTATTATTATTATTATTATTATTATTATTATTATTATTATTATTATTATTATTATTATTATTATTATTATTATTATTATTATTATTTATTTTATTTTTTTTGGGGCACCTTAATAGTGATAAATTGAAATGTTGACTTGAAGTTGACAATAAAGTCGATGTTTGATTTCAACAAGTGAAAGAATGCAAACATAACTCAAATATATTTTGTAGCATATAAGTATGTGCATGTCTTTACATTTTAAAGAAATATTAGCATGGTTATCACGCAAAGCAGCGATTTGAGTACTATCTTTAGAGGCGAGTACATTAGTGGCCGTGTGCTTGTGATGTGACATAATGAATATGTATCTATATTTAGGGGCGAGTACATTAGTGGCCCTATGCTTGTGACGTGAGATAATGAATAGGTTAATATGTAACAATATTATTTTCAAAATTTAGAGTTATGATTTCAAACTATGAATATATACTAAATTTATTATTGTAATTATATTTTATTATTGTAACATCTAATTTAATGCTATTAAGTAATGTGTAAATAGTGGATTATAAAAATTACTAAATATAGTAAGTTTGTAATCGTAAAAATTTTAAGACCTCTATTTATAAAAGTTTTAAACACATTATAAATAATATAAATATAGATATAGATAATACTGAAAAGTCAATCGATCGAGTTACGGGTATCATTTTGTGTTTAAATAAAGATGTTAACAAATTCACCCATATCCGTTGTTCTTAAATGCTTTTTGGAGTAATATATTTACCGGGTCGTTGACCTTTTACCAAAAAAAAAATAAATAAATAAAGATTTTAACTATTACATTATGTACGAATTGAGTATTATTCATACATACCCCGCCCGCGTATGGTTCCAAAGTTGTGAAAATTTTCCATTCATGCTAATATTAATCAAATAAGTAGCTAATTTTGATCAAAAAAAAATCCCTTTAATTTCCAGGAACTACTTCAAATGCTCGACAATGGGATGCAAAGTGAAGAAAAGAGTAGAGCGAGATAGTGATGATTCAAGTTATATAATAGCAACCTACATTGGGCTGCATAATCACGACGTTCCATCTACAACAGCTTCCATTTCCAACACGTGTCCTACCGGAGTATGGACATTGCAGTATTCGTGATTGGTTCCAGATACGCTATTGAAAAATCTCAAGTCGTGTTTGTGTCCTTTGATTATGCTGTTCATTACAATAGTTTGAACTTCAAAGAAACACGATCGCAAGGTGTGCTAGCTGGGATATAGATAAATAGTGTCACGTTTCCCTAACTTAGTAAGTTAATTACCATACTCTTGTGATGTTTAGTATTTTTCATTATTACCACAGATGTTGTGAATGTAACTTTCATTGTTTATATATTGTGTTTTATTTCTCTCAAGTCCGGACTTCTTTATCATTTGTACATCATCTGCGGTTTATCTTGACAAACTATATTAGTAAGGGTGTGTTTGTTTTTTGAAAAAAAGTCTTACTAGCCTTCTTACTCTCTCTTACTCTTACTAGTAAGAGGAGGGCAGACGTTTTACTTGTTTGTTTTTTTCTTTTGAGTAAGACCCAGTTAGACATATAACATCTTACTCAGTAAGAGGTGGGGGACTTGTCTTACTGCCTCTTACTCGTTTTGTAAACTTTATATATATTATTTGATTGTTTATTAACTATGTTATATTTATGATAAAAAGTCTTGTTTCATAATTACATAAGTTACTTATTATTGCATTGCGTTGGTTTAATAAACAAATTGCAAAAACGAGCACTTAAAATCATTCAGACAATTATACAAAAACAAACAACATTATTTCGTTCAAATTTAGACTTTCTAACCACCTCTTACCAGTAAGATGTGTTAGTCAGATTCAGACCCAAAACATCTTAATGAAACAAACACACCCTAAGTTGCTTTTTTTGATAGCACAAGTTTTTTTTTTTTTTTTTTTTTTTTTTTTTTTTGGGTAAAAGGGGATCACACTGGTAAATATATTACTCCAAAAAACGTTTAAGCACAAGCACCAAATGGGCTTTGTTACATGGCCTTTGAACAAGCACCAAATGAGCAACAACCAAAATCATTACATAAGAAAGACATGCCAATCTTATGATCTACTAAACATAAAAATTACTTCCTACCACGACCTTGAAACTTGATATCTTACAAGTCACAAAAAGCATCCAATTGCCCTGATAAATCGTAGACCTGAGCCACATAATCATCATCAAAATAATCTTCAAGCTGATGATTGCCACCAGCAAGAAACTTTGCCACATATCGTTATCCGGCTCAGGCGCCTCGTCCTCATCACTGTCAGTAACAACAACTTCACCCACTTTAGAGTATGGGTTACCCACCATAGAATATGGAGAAGATGTTTGACCTTTTACCAAAAAAAAAAATGAAGAAGATGAATAACTAGGCTTTGTAGCCGTAGTAGCCGCAACCTGCTCCTTCTCTTTCAAATCAACATTTTTAATAGGTTTAACATCATTATCCAGAAGAGTAACTTTTGATAGCACACGTTTCATTATGTATGAATTGTTAATCAAACAAAAACGATATAAAAACATAATTTATTCGTAAACTGATTTATCTTAGTGTAATAATGTAAGTTAGGGATGAAGTTTCCGTAAGTGAACATGTTGGAAAAAGGTAGGAAAGCAGCCACAAAGAACAACAAATAATTTTTTTCGAAAATTTTGGGTGGAAGTGGATTAGATTAGAGAAGGTGTGGAGAAGCTAGTCGATAAGTACATGCAACACTTTGCAATCATTTTGGTATTTTGGTGTTTTAAAGGTTGTCGAAAAAGATGGCTACCTAAATTGGCAGAAGAAGGTGTATAGTTGTGGGTATTCAACGTTTCAATCATATATATTATTGCCACATTAGCCAATAATTGACGTGACATATACATACATGTTTAGTTGTTGACATTGCAATAAAATCTGAAAATTTATCATGTAATAATTGAAATGATCATGTTCAACATGAAGTATACACCATATCTATTTTATGTCTTGTTATATTGCTACTGAAACTTGGACAAGGGTATTTACATGGTGGAAATTTCAGGATGCTTCAATCACTTCCTTTTCAGACGCGCTAAATCTGGCGGATAGAATTTCCCTTCCAGCCCATCAAGTGATACAATTCGATGTTGTCGTGCAAACAACCCTCTAGGCTCTTTCGAGCAGGGGCGGCTCAAGCCTTATTAGGCCTAAAGCAGAAGTTCAAATACAGGGCCTTTTCTATTTTTTTTTTTTTTGGGTAAAAGGGTTAATTCACCCCGGTAAAATGTATTACACCAAAAAACGTTGAAGTACATAGGATGAGGGTGATATTCCTCACCTCAGTCCCTTAGGACACTTACAGACTCGAATATAAGAATGACACACCATTCTTATAACTTACAATAAAATAAACCTACCAATAATGACAAAGTACATAAGAATTGACAATATAATGTCTTTTCTATTATATGCTATGTTTAAAAAAAATCACTGGATCAATATAATGTCTAACTAGAAGGCCAATGGTTAATAAACCGGTTGATGATTGAAAAACAAAATGACAGATAGAGAAACCAAATGTTGTTGTTTCGATGATCGACATGTAGGGCTAAGACGACGCACTGAATCAACACGAGTGGGCTTGTATGTGTTCGGCCGTGAACATTCTATCAAACAAACCATACATGAATACTTAAACAGTTAAGCGATAAGAAATATTATGTTCTTGTTTTTCATTATGTAATAAAAAAATCTTATTTATTTATTTATTTTTTTTTGGTTAAAGGAGATACCCCAGGCAAATTATATTACTCCAAAATAACATTTAATTACATAAGATGTGGGTGAATCCCACATCTAAACCCGGTAGAAAGATGGAAAACAAACACACCAATTGTACTTCAAACCAAAACAAATATAAGAAAGACAAACCAATCTTATGAACAACCACTATAAGGACAATAAATAAAGCTAATGTTAAACTGACCACGAAGATTAATATCCATTGCATCACAAAACGCCGGCTGCTCCGGAGTTAAACCTTGAAGGTAATAAGTGTCATATAGATCATAATCTTCATCCGCTCATGTAAAATAGCATCATATGCACCTCCACTAGTCATGAAACAAGAAGTCTCATCATAAACATCTTCGACTTTATCACTCTCCAAGTCGTCCCCTTGCATTTCCATAGTAGATCATAATATTCATTTAGTAACACATTATACAAAAAGTGCAAAAAATACATGATCAAAAGAGCTTAAAACATATAAAAGTGTACCATCTTCTGAACGGTCACAAAAAGATCTTCGAACTTTTAGTTCACTTACAATCCTATCCATTAGTCTTTTAGAATCGCATTACTAAAATGAGCTTCATTCATATTTTTCATTACCCTAAAAGACTATCTTGGTCCTTTTAATAAAACTAAAATGATGGACATGATATCTGATAGTGTGTACGCCTAAAGAAGATAAAAACAGATGTGACCTTGAATCCTAACACGAGAGTCTGGAAAAAATTACTTAAATGAGCTTAGTCCATTGTTTTCCATTACACTAAAATAAAGTTCGTGGTCCTTTATAAAAAGAAATGATGGACTTAGCATCTAATAGTGTTTAGGCCTAAAAAATATATGTGACGACTTTCTAGATAACGGTTTCTTGTAAACTCGGGAGCCTAAAAAATTCGAGGGGTTTGAAGCGATTGCTTTTGTAGCTTTGCTCTTGAGCCACCACTGCTTTGGAGATTCCAAAACGAGATGCCATTATCCACAAAACGGCCTTCCGAAGATCTGATTCTTAATGACATTAAGTTGTTTTCATTTAACTGGATTTCTAGCAGGGTTAGAAAGATTAATATGAACTGAATCTTGTGGTTTGATAACCCACAAAACATTCTCTGCAATTAATCATTGTATCTTGGCCTCCTAGTACCTTACTAGGCTACTCCATTTGTATATATATTCTTCTTGATGCTGTTCAAAAGAAAATATTATACGTTCTAAACTTTTTGTATGTAATGTATTTTACATGTTATACAGATTCAATTATATAATCAAAGTGGTTTAAAAATACAAGCACTGTTGAAAAAAATACTTCTATAACATTGAAGTCAAGATATAAGCTCCACATGCAAGGGAGCTTTACTAATCAATCCGATCCTATGAGATTTTTCTAAGATAATGCAATCATTTTCTGATTTTCTGTATCAAGATTGAAATCTACTTTTTTTCTTTTTCTTTTGACTTATTATTCAATTATCATGGTCATTAAACATATATTCAAATCAACTAGATGATTACCTACATATAGCGCCCATGGTGTATAGTAACGTCAATTTATGTGTGCAGTTTTCTTTACGTATATACGGGTGTGGACTGTGGAGTAAGTGGGAGTTCAAAAGGTTAGTGGTTTAATTTTTTAATTAAGTATTTAAATTTAATAAATTTCATTTCCTTTCATGGGTAAGGACATGTTAGTCTTTCAACATTACTCGCTTTTAAGTTTTTATATTTTAATAAATGTATTTTCTCTTTATAGTTAGTATAGTTATATTACAACTTAGCATGTACAAATCGACCGGCAAATTTCTTTAAATTAAGCGATAAACTAGCTAAAAGAAATTCTGAGTTATTAAAACGAATGTTACAATTTCTGTTTCCTTTATTAGTAATTCGTATTGTATGTTTATCCATCTAAGCTTATTTATCAATTTTAGCACGAGGATTTGAGACAACGCCGGTCATTTGCCGAAAAAGTTTGCTTGATGTTGTCAAAAACCTTAAATGTACTAGTATATATGTTAAGTTGTCGGTTCTTCTGTTCCTATTTATGAACAAGAACATCACTTCATAACTATTATTTAGCTTAGGTGTATAAGAAGATCATGGAACTACATGGTTGTTTTAACTAAGTGTAACTTTTTAGGCTGGTTGATTGGTGGTGGGTTCGCTTTAAACCCTAACTTTCAGTTAGGGTTTTCTAGGTCGATTTAAGGTTGTTATTGGCTGTTGTTTGATTGTTTTTAGGGTTTCGTATGATGGAGAAAGGGTTTTTCAACAAGGATGACTCGTCGAATAAGTGTAGCTCTTCGGTGAAAGCTACAAAACCTGACATCAACTTGGCCGATCAAGTTGACATTAATGCGTTGGAAGCTGTTACTGAACCGCGTCAAGCTGATAGGATTAACCCCAGCGTTAAAGATGGGAACCACCTTGATGGTGTCGTATTAGAATCTAACACGCATGATATTCATTCAGATTCTATTTGGGGTATTACAAATCTGGATAATACAAGTTATAGTTCTACGTTTGTGAGTGGATTCGATTCGAGCAATAAGACAAATTCTGGTCCTAACGTGTCTACACCCATGAACGTGGTGAATGCTTCTACCTCTGGTCCGAAAGAGATTGGTAGTGAAAGTATTGATATAAGGTCATTTGCTAATGTTTTAAACTGACCAACCAACTCGCTTCCACAAACTGACCCAAAACACCACCGGTGAAGAATCAGCAGTTCGAACTGGTGAAGAAACCGGCAACAACCTACACCTCCTATCCCTAGGAGGAAGACGACGAGGACAAATGAAACAAACCCACTCACACCGGCGATGATCTCTAATACCCACTCACACAAATGAAACAAACCCACCCAAACGATGGTTCGGAGATCAACACACACACCCACGAGACAACACACCGATGAGATCAAGACGATCTAGTGGGGATGATCGAGGGGATCAACCAGGGGGGAGGAACACCCGAATCGCCCACAGTAACTAGGTGTCTATTATTATTATTATTATTATTATTATTATTATTATTATTATTATTATTATTATTATTATTATTATTTCATTAGAAAATCATAGGGAATTACAAGAAATTAGTGGGGAGCCGAGAGACTAACTGGGCCCCCACCCCTCTAGCAATAGCAAAAGAAACCTTACTAAAAATATAGTTAGCACCACGTGAGCCAATATCTTGAGTGACCGAGAACTTTCGGATTCGTTTCAGCAAGGTCACCGCCTCCTTCTCGAGTTCACCAAAAGAAGAGAAAGAGAAGGGGATGAACCCATATCCAATATCAGCACATTTGGTTTCGTACTTGACACGTTTGCGCTGTGCAGCTTCAATCACGGCACACCCTGCCACAAAGTCAGTCATGCCAGTTTGCGTCAAGGGCGATGACCCAGTAAGATCAACACACACATCAAGGCCTCTCTCCCACGAGTAAAGTAACAAGTCAGCTGGGCGTAGGTGTTGGTCCCTCTCTCCACAGAGCCCGATATCAACTTCTTTACGAGCCGAAACCCCTACCCGGTAGTAGATATCAGCGAGAGTGTCAAGCACCACATTATGTCGATGTTTAATACCAATAATACCTGCGCATGATACAGCATGATCCCCATAGATATCGCCCGTAAAAACCTTGGAATAAGCAGAGCACGACACCTGAGTGGAGAAAAGGGGGACACCTAGACGATGTTTATTATTATTATTATTATTATTATTATTATTATTATTATTATTATTATTATTATTATTATTATTATTATTATTATTTATTTATTCATTTATTCATTTATTTTTTTTAAACTAGGGTCGTAACATTTTCAATTATAATTAGCGTTTGATATAAAGCAGTAATATGTTGGCCGGTAACGACAATCATTGACAAAAAAAAAATAAAAAAATAATACAAATTTAGGATTTAGCGACTGGTCCTAATACATTATTACCTAGGATTTTGCAAGAGAAATTAGAACCGGGTGATATTACCAATCAATTAACACTGGTACGTTTCAGTCGACATATACTGATAAATAACCTAAATCAGTCGTTGACAAATTGAAAATATGCAATACATCACAAACTTATTCGTATCTAACGATTAAAGAGTAATGTTATATTCTTCTATAAACATTTTTAATAATAATCTTTCTAATGCGCCTTAATTTCACCAGATGTATAAATTGGCCGACTTTGTGACTTTACAGTCAACTCATCACTTACTATTATGAGAATTTTTACACAATTCTAAGAAGTTAAACCATTTTTCATGATTAAAACATATACGTACATGTAATGTAGGTATTCATGAGTTTGGAGTAGGGGTGTTCATGGGTCGGGTAATAATCGAATAAACCGAAAACCGAACCCGAACCGAACCGAAAAAAACCAAACCGAACTTGTAACCGAACCGAATTTGTCAAAACCGAACCGAACCGAACTAAAAATTCGGTTTTCGGTTTGGATATGGTTTTGGCTACCTGAACCGAAAACCGAATTTATATATATATATATATATATATATATATATATATATATATATATATATATATATATATATATATATATATATTTTATATATTTATATATAAAAACACTTTATATATTTAATATATATATTTTTTTTATATACTTATATTATTAAAATTTTATCTTAATATAAAAAAATACTTTTTATACTTGAAATAATTTTTTTCTTTGCCAAAATCTATTTAATTAAAAAAATATATATATAAGTTCGGTTTTCGGTTTTGACCCATAACCGAACCGAAATTCGGTTCGGTTTTCGGTTCGGTTGGGTCATAAATATTTTCGATTCGGTTCGGTTTTCGGTTATGACCTAAAAAAAATTAACCGAACAAACCGAACCGAATAAACCGATTAACCCGAGAACCGAACCGATGAACACCCCTAGTTTGGAGAAGATAGATACCTCATGTTAATGTAGGCCTGGATAATTCATTCAAAGTAAGTATAAAGCTACCCGCAACAACCATATACTTAGAATTATAATTTACTAGTTAAAAGACTTGTGAAATTCACGGGCATTAAAAAAAGAAGTTAAAAGCTACATAATATTGATATCTTATGTATAGTAATAAGATGGCAAAACGAAACCTATAAACATACCGTGTTAGATAGGGTAAATGTCGAGAAATTGAACATAAAGACAGTCCAACGATTGCCAAATAAGTTAAAAATAGCATAAAATCATAAACATATATATTGTAGTTTATGATTATGTTACAATACCTAATTAAGGTTGAATTGCTACAAACTCATATATCATCAAGACCATGATAACGCATTCATCTAATTGGTGCTTGAAACCTGGCACCAAAGTATTTATGATTTTATTTTTTTTGGGTAAAAGGTCAATGACCCGGTAAATATATTACTCCAAAAAAACGTTTACGTACAAAGGATATGGGTGAATCCCATATCTCAGCCCGTTACATAGGCGAAAAGCTTACATAACAAGATACTCCCTATTTTCTAAAAATGAAAATAAACCACTACTCAAAATATAACATCAGACTCCTATGAAGATAACATTTACTTCCTACCAAGGCCCTGAAGCTTGATACCATATGTGTCGTAATAGGCATCCAAATTACCTGGAAGATCGTAAACCTGATCCGCATAGTTATCATAATCATAGTCATCAAAGTCATCTTCTCGATCATGACCACCACCAAATGAGTTACTTGACTCATCAAAGGTGTTTACAACCTCCTCATCATCACTGTCGGAGACAACAATCTCTCCCACCTTAGAGAATGGGTTAACCCTCTTAATAGATGAAATAGTCGTAAGATCCTTTTTACCAGGATAATCAACCTTTTTAATAGGATTACCATCATCATCAACAAGAGTAGCTTTTCCATCCATAAGAAGCTTTTCAAGCTCCCCAATTTTCTCAACAATAGGGGTATGGTCAACCTCGTTAGCTTCCATTGAATCACTCATAAGCGGTTCTTGTGATACATTCCCGGTCTTAATAGCCCCAACCTCCGTAGCTTCCATTGAACGACCAGAATCCACTATATCAGTAGGAGTACCACATTCATCAGTATCGATCACATTAAGTGCATCAAACGGGTTAGATGTAGCAATCGTCGTCCCACTCATACTAGCCACTTCAGTGGCTTTCATCTTAGAATTATCCACCTGCTTGGGATTAGGGGTGCTTTAGGTTGATACCGAAACTTAGGCCCCACACCCGGTTTGTTAAAACCTCCCTTACCAGGAACACTTGTACCACCATTCCTACCCTTACTCTTGTTACTTACAGTTTAGAAACCATCAGTAACACTCTATTTAGGCTGAGTAGACGGTGGACCAGATTTAGGACAGTCAAGCAGCGTATGACCAAACCGTTTACACGTATCACATCTTGGCGGTTTCCATTCATATTCAACCCGGATCTTTTCAATAGTAGAACCCGATCCATCCAGTAAGGGTATCTCCACAGTGAGGCTTTCCCGAAGAGCCTTATCCGCACGAACCTCAATCAAGCACCTAGCAAAACTACTACGGCCCCAGGAATCCAAGCACATTTGACTAGTGTAAGAATCTAGCATTTTCGGAGTACCAATCAATGTAGCAAGGAGACTGAGACCATCATCAGAAAACATAGCAAGAGGAACATCATGAAATTTAACCCACACCGGAATGTTAGTCAAATCCTCTTTAAGCAGATAAGTATTCAACGTCCAAGTTTTAAGAATAATTGGCACATTCCTAATCATCCACGGTCCGTTTTCAAGAACATCATCAACACCTTTACGCGTGGAAAACTTAAAGAAGAAGAAGCCCTTAGCATTCATCATAACCTTTTGAATACCATACTTGGCCCACGTATTACGAACATAATAATCAACGACCGGAAAAGCAATACGTTTACCAAGAAAATAACCATAAAGGGTATTCTCAAATTTAGAGTTTACCTCCTCCACTACTTTCAGAGGAACGGATAGATCCACCTCAGTAGACTTGTTACTACATTCCAACCTACGAAAATTAGGCTTGTGCTTCATAGAATCATTGGACGTAGCACCCGCATATGAAACCGGCTTCGCAAATTGAACCTTGGGAGACGAATTATTAACACCACGCATAGCCTCTTCAAAATTCTTGCACGCCGCCAAAACAACCGGATCACGACTTGGCTCAGCATCATTCCCACAACTTGTTCCATTAGGTGCTATAGTAGACATATCACCATCTAACGAATTAACAGTAGTAGTATTACTTTTGTTAACCTCAGACACACATAGAATAGCACTCGATTCTCCACCACTACCAGAAGTACTCTCGTTGTTAAGAAACCCCTTATTCATCTCTCTATAACCCACGTGCAACAATAACCAAAGACAACCCAATACCACGCATGCAAGCAGAACCAATGAAAAAGAATGAAAACCCTAACAAAAAAGTTAGGGTTTTAACCATTAAAGCTTAAGAAACTAACCACCCACCATGATGATAGTAACCAATCGGTAAATAAAGTTGAAAGATCACAAGAAAATATTATTCAATCGGTAAAATCAATAAACGAATATTAAAATCACGTGGATTGATATCACATGCAGGTTAGCAGAGATCTCACAAACAAATATTAAATTCAATCGATTGGTTAAAGAGAATGACGAAAAGCGATGAAAAACGAAAAAGGGTTTGCGTTTTTCTTTTTTCGCCAGAGAGAGTTCGCAAAGGATTTAAGTATTTATGATTTTATTCATTTGATAAGAATAGTTAAGATTATTACAAGAGTAAAATTTGTTGTTGCTGTGTTTTACTTTATCTATCTCAACAATAAATTATGTGGGCACATTAAGAAATAATAAAAAAATAAAAATAAATAAGTAACACAATTTCAAGAAGAAAAGAAACTTTCTAAAATCTCTACCATAGTGTATGCGATTAAGCATTTTGACGAAAGGAGCTTATGAGCTAATTTATTATCAAAACACACTTATTCAAATTGTGTTTGGATTACCTTATGCATTATCAAAACGTATTACTGGTAAAATGATCAAAAAAGACAACATCTTATAAAAGATACTGGCAAATAACACTTATAATTAAAAGATATTGGCAAATACTAGTGACAATAGTTGATCAATTGAGGATAAATTTTAGAGAAATGGGTCATAGGTTAATGCCAACTCACTTAAAAATCACTTTCAAAGCTAATTAAATGCATTTAAATAAATATAAATATATCTAATTAGAGGCGATGCATCTTAAATATGTAAATATAATTATTTTTCATTTTCTGGTTTTAAATTTTCTTTTTACTAAATCCCTATCATAAGTTTTATAAGCATTTATTTTGAAAAATTATTGAGATATAAAGATGTGGCTAACTGCATGACCACGAGGTTTTGTTGATTTATATATAAGAGTGAAGAGTGAAGAAAACATATTTATATTTGACTATTCAACAATATATTTATGGTTGACTTATTCGTTGAATACTGCACTATTCAAAATCACAAAACGACTTTTGCAAAATGAGAACTTGACATATACAACACTTAAATTGACGCATTAAATATGATGTTGATCATCAGCATAACTTGTCACTTTAGTTACTCCGTATGATTTGGTCATAAGATTATAAAATTGTTACGTAGTACTATAATATATGCAGCCTTAATAACTCGTGCCCCTCATGCATGTAAATATGTAATGGGCTTCAAACAATTTCATATAACTTGATGTTTAACTTCTATTTTCATTAAGTTTAATCAAATTATATTTTAACACTGAATACATTTCTTAAGAATTTCACCCAATGTGAACACAAAACCCTTTAAGATATGTTGATATTTATATACTCAAACATAGTGATGTTTCAAGTTGCATGTATACATCCATTTTCCGATATCGACATTTGGAACAAATACCATAACAAAAGTCTGAACAATGTTCACGATCACATTGGTCTCAGCTCGTGGCAAATTCGAGTCAATTCTTGATGAAAACGTACACATGCATCTAAATAATTTTTAGTATATAGTAGTCAAGATTCTTCAAAAAAAATAACTTGGTAAGCAAAACTTATTTAGTTCTATCATTGAAAAGTATTGCTGAATGTTAATGGCTTACATGGCATGATCTCATGATGATGTTTGTTTCGTAAATCCAGTAGTAACTAACAAACACGAGTGGTAAAAAAAATATTTATCTTTCAGTTGTGCCAATCATATTGGAGATGCCTAGCTAGTAAGTAGTTATTATTATTATTATTATTATTATTATTATTATTATTATTATTATTTATTCATTTATTTTTTTTAAACTAGGGTCGTAACATTTTCAATTATAATTAGCGTTTGATATTAAGTAGTAATATGTTGGCCGGTAACGACGATCATCGACAAAAAAAAAGTTAGGATTAGCGACGTGTCCTAATACATTATTACCTAGGGTTTTGCAAGGGAAATTAGAACCGGGTGATATTACCAATCAATCACCAACGGCTTTTATCACCAATGGTACGTTTCGGTCAACATATACTGATAAATAACCTAAATCATTCGTTGACATATTGAAAATATGTAATACATCACAAACTTATTCGTATGTAACGATTAAAGATTAATGCTATATTCTTCTATAAACATTTTTAACAATAATCTTTCTAATGCGCCTTAATTTCACCCGATTTATAAATTGGCCGACTTTGTGACTTTACAGTCATCTCATCACTTACGATTATGAGAATTTTTACACAATTCTAAGAAGTTAAACCATTTTTCATGATTAAAACATATACGTACATGTAATGTATATATTCATGGGTTTGGAGAAGATAGATACCTCATGTTAATGTAGGCCTGGATCATTCATTCAAAGTCAGTATAACGCTACCCGCAACAACCATATACTTAGAATTATAATTTACTAACTAAAAGACTCGTGAAATTCACGGGTATCAAAAAAAGGATGTTAAAAAGCTACATAATGTTGATATCTTATATATAGTAATAAGATGGCGAAACAAAACCTATAAACATACCATGTTAAATAGGGTAAATGTCGAGAAATCAAACCTAAAGACAGTCCAACAATTGCCAAATAAGTTAAAAATAGCATAAAATCATATACATATATATTGTAATTTATGATTATGATACAATACCTAATTAAGGTTGAATTGCTACAAACTCATATATTAGCAAGACCACAATAAAGCCTTCATCTAATTGGTGCTTTAAACCTAACACAAAAGCATTTCTCATTATGGTTTGAAATTTTATTCATTTGATAGGAATAGTTAAGATTATTACAAGAGTAAAATTTGTTGTTGCTAAAAAACAAACAAAAACCCTAGAGTTCTCTCTCTACAGGGAAAATCCGGCAGCCGCCTCTTTTATTCTATTCCGGCCAAATCAATCCATTAGAACCGCCTCTCTACCTTGTGTATGCAATCGGTTATCTTGGTATGTGTGTATCAAAGAAGCGACTTGCAATCTTTCATCTTTATATCTTGTGGATTCGCCCATAAACCCTAAATATCCTTTAACATACAATCGGTTCTCCTTAAAATGTTTTTCAACGTTTTAGGGTTAGTGTTTTTGATTTAGGGTTTCAATTTGGTTATCCTGTGAAATCGTATACAGATCTGTTCTTATCATGGCGGTTTATTAATATTTATCTGTCACAATTGGTGGTGCTTATTTGCTATATCTTTGTGGTTATGCGCTTGGATCTGCTATTGCTTCATTGTACGAAACCCTAACTTGTTAGGGTTTATTATCTATTCGCAGTTTTTTGGGCTTGTTCAGTATCGCTGCACTTAGGTGGTTATCCTATTTCTTTAGGATTCACCATGTTTATCACTCAACGATCTCGTGGGTTCGTCTAGTGTGCGGATGGCTGATGTTTTACAGTTCCTGGATGCATACTCTATGCACGTTGGGGCTGTTTTTGCTGGAAGTAACCTCGTTTTAGGGTTTTGTTACTTTTATTTTTGTTAGGTATCTTGGATTGTTGATGAGTGTCTAAATACTCATCATTTTTGTATAATCTAAACTGCAAAATCATCTGAAAACGCTCAGAAACACATCAAAATGATCAAATTATCACAAATCAGTGTTTTATGTGTTTTAAATGCAAAAATATCAAAATCAGATGAAAAATGATTCAAGTTTGCAAAATTGGCAGTTTTAGTCCCCCGAGTTTTAAAAGTTGTCAAATCTAGTCCCTGGAAATTCAAAAATGTGGAAATTTATCATTCAAGGTCCTAGAAGTATTCTTAGTTGTTAAAAATGATCCTTGAATGAATTTTTGGTCAATTGGCAAGAAAGGTCCTCAAACTTTGAAATTTTGCAAAATTAGTCCTTGGACTTTTAAAAAATGGATTTTATGCAAAAAGGGCCCTTGTATTATCAATGTGTGGCAAATTTGGTCCTTGTGAGAAGTTTGGAATAATGGCACTTTCAGTCCTTGAAGTTTGGCAAATTTGCATTTTTGGTCCTTGTTTATCACTTAAACCAAACGGACACCTTATAAAAACAAGCCCAATCCAAATCCAATACACAAGCCCAACCTTTGACCCTTTATCCTTGAGCCCCAGGTCACAATCCATTCTGACCCCAGCCAATCCAATTTTGACCCCCCATGTTATTAAGCTGTGGTCAAAGAAAGTCAAACCAGAGAAAAAACGCGCCCAAGAAACCAGACACTGTAGCTCCCTCTCCTCCAAGCCTGAATCTCCAATACCAGCCATGGTTTTACCACTTTTTCAACTTCCCCTCCATGCTATGTCCCCTCCTCACCCTCTAAACAACAAAAACTTTAATTAACTCAACCAAATCCATTAAAGCTCAAACCTGCTCATAGAAATTTTTGGCGCCAAATATCCACTTGGACGGTTCTGATTATTTTGAGTGATCCAAGGGCTAAGATGTGGTGGGATAGATTCAGAGTACATCAAGGATGCAAGAAAGTCTATAAAGGAGAGAGAGTTGCATTGAAAAAGATCTATCTAGTGTAATTTAAGTTTTTTATTGTCGATTTTAAGCATTTTCAAGTTTAAGTGTATGTTTTTATCTTCAAACTCTGTATTTTAAGTTTTCATGCTATAATAAAGCTTCTGTGAATCATCAATTTCAGTTACAAGTTCCATTACAGTTTATGCAAAATCTCATATTTATGCAAAATTTCATTAATGGTCAAATGTTGTTAAGCAAGTGTTAGTATGGACTCTTAAGCTCATGTAAGCTCCTAGAAAGCTTAAGCAAGCTTTTAGAAACTCTAAAATTCAGTTTAGCTTCAAAAACAGAAAATTCACCAAAAATCCAAATAATTAGTGAAAAATAAAAAAGGGTTCCATGGAAGTGTTCACAGCTGGAGCAAGGTGTATTATGGATGGCCTTGGGATTAGTAGCTTAGTGGTAAGCTTATAGGGGTGCTCATTGGTCTTGGTTCTCAGTTCCAAGCTTGGAAGCATTTGTAAGCTTTTTGATAAATTTGGCATTTCACTGTTGTAATTGATCATTAGCTTTTATTTCTGTTTCTTATTGTTAATTAGATAGAGTTAAGTGAGTTTAAGCTTTTAAATCAGTTTGTTGTCCCTAAAAATTTGTAGTTTATAAAATTTCCCTTTTAACAGTCAAAATTGCATTTTAGTCATTTTTGAGTTTTAGGTTGTAAGGGTTGTTGTTTTAAGCTTAATTGGTCTTAATTAATAATAATATAGAGTCTTCAATCAAGTTTATAGTCTAATTTTGCAAGTTGCTTTGTAAAAATTTCATAACAGTCATCTATAGGGGTGTTTGGTTTATTGTGTTCAAAGGTTCTTTGGTCTTTATCTTTGTTGGAAATCTGTCTAAATAGGTCTAAATAACTAAGCTCAGTCAAAGAAACAAGTCCTTGACAGCAAAAAGTCAAAAATTCTTCAAATCCTTATTGAGCAGTCACTGTTGGAGTTTTTAAGATCAAGGATCTTGATTTTGTGTTTAAAAGTTGTTACTTTTGATCAAATCAGTCTTATATCACCTTAACATAACATAATTAGTGCTTAGGATTAGTTTAAATTTCATTTTAGTCAACTATTCTAGTTTTTAAGAAAGTCAAATTTCACTCTAGGTCGTTTTTGATTAAAATAGATCTTTTCAGTGTAAGTTTAATACTGAGTTTGAGCTTATAAGCTCTTGGGATATTAAAGTCTAGTTGGTAAAGAAAAATACAAAAATACTAGTTCTTTGCATTTCAGCTTTTTAAGTGCTTATTTCTCAGCTTTTCTTGGGTACCTGTTCAAAAATCTGTCTTGTGCACAGAAATTGGTACCAAATTGATAAGCTTGCATTGAGCTTGTTAGTGCTTCAAATCTTGAGTTCTCTGGTTCTTTGGAAAGCCAATCTGGTCCTCTTGGATTGTCAAGTTTGTTTTTTCACTTTTGAGCTTATTAGCTAGGGCTGCTAAGAGCTTATAGATTGTCCCATTTCTGTGTTTTAAGCCTAGTGCTTATTTGTGTGTTCATAGCTTGTCAGTGTGCTTCTTGGTATCTTTTAGCCTCATTTCTGTTCATTTAGCTTGTTTGAATCCATTTTGAGCTTTTGTTTCAGTGTACAAGCTTGTTTGAGCTTATTTCACCCAAATAAGCTCTTAATCCACTGTTGGACTTTTAAGCACATCAAACAGCTTATTTGTGGTTTATAAATTTTTTGTCTTCATTAAAGTTTCATATTATCAGTATTAAAGTAGTTTTCAAAAAGAAAATCCAGAAAAAGTCCAATTAAAAATCAGTGATAGCATTTATTTAATAGTTTTAGCTTTTTGATTTTTCTTTTTAGCTTATTAATAAGCAAATCTTGTTTTTCTCTTTTTCTTAGGTTTCTGTCATCATATAGGATTTTTAGAAAAAGTTTCAGATTTTTCTCTATCTTTTTAGTATTTATTATAATTTTAATTAGTTAAAAATAGTAATTAATTAGTAATAAATAATTAAAAAGCCAAAAAAATATCTTTTCTGTTTTAAAATTAGTTTTATCATATTTTAGATTTTTCAAAGTTAAAATTTTATTTTTCCAAGTTTATTTTCTATTTTCTAGTATTTAAGTGTATTTTAAATAATAATTAATTAGTAATAATTAGATAAAAAGAGTGAAAAATATATTTTTAGTTTTAAAATTAGTTTTGTAGTATTTTAGATTTTTCAGAATCATAAGTTTATTTTTCTAGCCTTATTTTGTATTTTCTTCTATTTTAGAGTATTTATTAAATAGTTAAAATAGTTTTTAATTAATAGTAATTAATTAAATAGTGTTAAAAATAATTTTCTTTTTCTAATAATTTTCTTTTATTTTTAGGATTCCAAAAATGTCATTTTTATATTTTTAGGCCTCTTATTTCTCAGTTTTCACTTTTTATTTTGTACGTCTGCGTAGTTTTTAAAACTTACGTTTACGTTTCTTTGATCTGGTTGTTGTGCTTTCCAAATCTGTACTCCATTCCATTCCAATCAATCAGTAGTGTAGTAATTCTAATCATAACCTTTACAGATCACTATCCTTAGTGATCATTCCATCATCTGAGTTTGTTTTAACACACCATTGAGTCTCCTTGGGATTAAACGACCCGGGAATTCAATCTATTCTCCAGGACTTCATTGCATTTGTGTTTAAGCTGTTTTAAGTCTGTTTGACTTGACTGTTTGGCACAGATCAAAATTTTGGCGCCGCTGCCGGGGAGGCTTTAGCGTGTGTTTAGCCATTTTCAGATCCATTGTTGCACATACCCATCATTTGTAAAAAGTTCTTTGTAAAGTTATAAGAAAACCAAAAAGTTCATTAACACTTTTCCTAAAGTGTTAAAACACCAAAAAAAAATATAAAACAACAAAACAATCGGAACGTTTTCTATTTTGTATTCTCTTTTAAGGTGATTCTTAAAGAGATACGATTTGGTTAAACGGGACGATAACAAAAATATTGTCCAAAAGTTTTTGAACCCATCTGCACAAATCTTACCTACGTCTTTTCAGTGGTACTTAAAATATACATAAAAATCAACCACCGCAAATCAAGGCAGTGCACTACCTAACTGGGGGTGCGACCATTAATAAGTTCCCGAACATCAGATTTAAAACTTGCCTTTGTGTCACTTGTGATTTGGTGTACCTTTTTCAAAGAAGCCATTTCATTTGTGATTATTGGTTAAGTTCACTTATGTTTTGCCTCATTTGTTTTGAAAATTGGTTTTTATACATAGTGCATGCGCACTCGTTCTTCCAGTTCTACAAGTCCACTTTCTGAACTTGGAAACATTCCTCGCAGACGTAAAGGACGTTCAGCTCCTTCAGCCGTGACTGAGGAACGTCTACCACCACCACCACCTGTCGAAATGGCAGAAGACAAACCCATGAATGAGCTTCTCCAAGCACCCATCGAGGGTTACGGAGATGCCATTGTTGTTCCAGCCATCGTGGCTGACACTTTCGAGCTCAAAACCGGGTTGCTCAATCTAGTAACCCAAAGCCAATTCTATGGTTTTGAGCGGGACGATCCTCATGCACACATTCGATGGTTTAACAAGATAGCATCTACCATCAAGTACAAGAATGTCCCACACGAAGCTATTAAGCTTCTTCTGTTCCCATTTTCTCTAGAGGGACAAGCCCGGAATTGGCTTGAGAAACAACCCCCTCGTTCTATAGAGACATGGGAAGATCTTGTCACCAAGTTCGTTAACGAGTTCTATCCTCCGTCCCGAACCACAAGTCTTAAGAATGAGATAATGAAATTTTCTCAGAGATTTGATGAATCATTCGGGGAGGCATGGGATCGTTACAAAGAGTTGCTTCGCAAGTGTCCGCATCACGGTTTTACCGAGTTAATGCAAATGGATACTTTCTACAATGGTCTCAATCAAGCCAATCAAGATTCTTTGAATGCCTCCGCGGGAGGTAATTTCTTGAGCAAGACCACCAAAGAGGCCTTGCAGATCATTGAGAACAAATCTCAGGTCCGTCCTTTCAGAGCCAAGACATATCAGTCTAATGCTAGACCTTCTTCTTCTTCATCCCCAGTGAGTACATCTAGCACCGATGCTAAGATTGATAAACTCACAGACATTGTTCAGGCTTTGGTTCTTGCTAACCAGAAGAAAGTTTCCTTCACTCAGCCACCAACACATGCTGAAGTGAAGAAAGTTGAGAGTTGTGTCACTTGTGGTGGTCCTCATGCTTACTACAATTGTACTGCCACCGATGGTAGTCCTTTTGAAGCAAATGCTCTAGCCGGTAGTTCACAGCAAGGAGGTAATCAATACCGTCCTCAAAATGAACCACACTACCGTGCTAACACTAATCAGGCACCACCCGGTTTCAATCCAAATCATAACATGCAAAACCGGAATCAGAACTAACCAAGAATGAACCAAGGTTATCAAAACCAAGGTAATTTCTATCCTGGACCCAATCAAGGTTTCCAACATCAAGGGAACCTTCATCAAAACAATTTCAATCGAGGGAATCAATTTCATGGGAATATGAATCCTAATCAAGGGAATTTTGGCTATAATCAAAACATACGGCCTCAAATTGTCCCTCCAGCTCCTCCCGTCATTACTCCTCCAGGACCATCATCTGATGAGTTACTGAAGCAGTTCATGAAGTCCCAAGATGAAATGAACAGGTTGTTGGTCAGTCAGATTGCTGATCTGAAGAAGTCTTTAAATGATCGACCCTCGGGCTCAGGTACTTTACCAAGCAACACGATCGCTAACCCGAGGGGCGATGCCAAGGCGATCACAACCCGAAGTGGTGTTTCATACACTGGACCTGCTGTTCCTACTACCTCTTCTTCTTCTTCTATTCCAAAGGTAGTGGACAGTGAACCTCCAAAACATAATGGACCTACGACTCCAATGCCTCCTCCACCAGTGCCAATGAGTCAAGTTACCAAGGAAACAACGGACAAGGTGCATTATTCTAGCCCACGAAGTACCGCACACGTTCAACCTTCGGTAGTCCAACCTCAAGTGGTCCAGAAATCCCAGTCTAACCCAGGAGTTGTTTTTGAACCTCCTATAGCTCCTGTTGAGAAACAAAAATCTAAATCTTCTATTCCTTACCCATCGCGTTTAAATGAACAAAAGCTCCGCGAAAAAGCTAGTCATCAAATGGATAAATTTTTCCAAATTTTCCAAGAGTTACACTTTGACATAAGCTTTGCGGATGCTATCATGCTGATGCCCAAGTTCGCATCGACTCTCAAGCACATGTTAAGCAATAAGGAAAAGCTGTTTGAAATGGCTAAGACTCCTCTTAACGAGAACTGCTCAGCAGTTATTCTGAAAAAGCTTCCTGAAAAGCTTGGAGATCATGGGAAATTTCTCTTACCTTGTGTATTCCCAGGGATGGTTGAATGCTTTGCCCTAGCAGATCTTGGTGCAAGCATTAATCTTATGCCATATTCAGTGTGGAAGAAACTTTCTCTTCCGGAACTCACTCCTACATGCATGACTCTCGAGCTTGCAGATCGTTCCATATCCCGTCCTCTTGGCATTGCCGAGGACGTATTTGTGAAAGTAGGAAAGTTCCATTTCCCAGCTGACTTCGTGGTTGTTGATTTTGATGCCGATCATCGGGTTCCTCTCATTGTTGGTCGAGGATTCCTGAGAACGGGCCGCGCTCTCATAGATGTATTTGAGCAGGAAATCACATTGCGTGTTGGTAACGAAGCTGTCACCTTCAACCTTGACCAAACTTCGAGGTACTCTGCAAATTATGATTCTGAATCGGTTAACCGAATAGATATCATTGATGTTGCTTCTGACGAGTACTCTCAAGAAGTTCTTGGTTATTCTCATAATTCTGTGAGTGGGGATTCCACCACATCTTCTCAGCCTATCATAGCCAATTCTACTCCTTCTCTCACTCCGTTTGAGGGAAGCGACTTCATCTTAGATGAGATTGAAGCATATTTGGCTAGTGATTCTGTTCCTTGGGAAATTGATCACGCTCCAATTGATATTGAGGGGGACATACTTCTTATTGAGAAGTTGCTCAATGATGATCCATCATCAACCCCTCTCTCTAGTGATTCAATTTCTGTTTAGATTAATCAAAATGAGATTAATCTGGAGGGAGATATTCTTCTTGAAAAATTGTCAAATCTGGATACTTCTCCTCCTCTCCCTCCCATCAAACTTCATAACAAGGAAGTCAAGTCAGTTGAGAAAACTGAAGAATTTCCTGAGGTTGAGCTTAAGGACTTACCTCCTCATCTCGAGTATGCATTCCTTGAAGGTGATGATAAATTACCTGTCATTATTGCTCGAGATTTGAGTAAAGATGAAAAAGCTGCTCTCATTAAAATCTTGAAGTCACACAAGCAAGCAATTGCTTGGAAACTCTCCGACATCAAAGGTATCAACCCTGAGTTCTGTACTCATAAAATCTTGATGGAGGATGACTTTAAACCAGCAGTTCAACATCAGAGACGAGTGAATCCAAAAATCCATGATGTTATCAAACAAGAGGTTATCAAACTTCTTGATGCAGGATTGATTTACCCGATCTCAGACAGTCCTTGGGTCAGCCCAATTCATTGTGTTCCGAAAAAGGGTGGCATTACTGTTATCACAAATGAAGATAACGAGTTAATTCCAACTCGATTGGTTACGGGATGGCGTGTTTGCATCGACTATCGTAAGTTGAATGACGCCACCCGTAAAGACCATTTTCCTCTACCCTTCATGGACCAGATGCTTGAGAGATTAGCAGGGAATGAATACTATTGTTTCCTTGATGGTTTCTCGGGTTACTTTCAGATCCCTATTGATCCACAGGATCAAGAGAAGACCACATTCACTTGCCCATACGGAACTTTTGCCTACAAACGTATGCCTTTTGGCTTATGTAATGCTCCTGGCACGTTCCAACGATGTATGATGGCCATATTCCACGACATGATCGGGGAAACAATGGAAGTGTTTATGGATGACTTCTCGGTCATTGGGGATTCTTTTCAATCATGTCTCTCCCATTTAGATAAAATGCTTCAAAGGTGTGAAGACACCAATCTTTGTCTAAACTGGGATAAAAGCCATTTTATGGTCAAAGAAGGCATTGTCCTTGGCCATAAGATTTCAAAGAACGGGATTGAGGTAGATAGAGCAAAAGTTGATGTCATTGCTAAGCTGCCTCATCCTACTACCGTCAAAGGTATTAGGAGTTTTTTGGGTCATGCCGGTTTCTATCGTAGATTCATTCAAGATTTTTCTAAAATCGCCCGGCCTATGACCCATCTTCTTGAAAAGGATGCTCCTTTTATCTTCTCACCCGAGTGCATCGTAGCTTTTGAAACATTGAAGAAAAAGCTTACTGAAGCACCCATTCTCGTTGCTCCCGACTGGGACTTGCCTTTTGAGCTCATGTGCGATGCTAGTGATTTTGCTATCGGTGCAGTCCTAGGGCAACGAAGAAATAAACATTTTCAGCCTATTCACTACGCAAGCAAAACTATGACTGAGGCTCAAACTCATTACACCACCACAGAAAAAGAGCTATTAGCCGTGGTGTATGCTTTTGAGAAGTTTCGGCCGTATCTTATCTTGACCAAATGCGTAGTGTACACGGATCACTCGGCTCTTAAATATCTCTTTGCAAAACAAGATGCAAAGCCGAGATTGCTTCGTTGGATTCTCCTCCTCCAAGAATTTGATATCATTATACGTGATAAAAAAGGAGCTGAGAATCTAGCTGCTGATCATCTGTCCAGATTAGAAAACCCTCACCAAGATGTTTTCGAGAAAAAGGAAATAAATGAAACATTTCCTCTCGAGACACTCAATGCGGTTTCTTTTCGTGGAAATTCTACCACCCCATGGTTTGCTGACTTTGCAAATTACCATGCGGGTAACTTCATTGTGAAAGGGATGTCGACCCAGCAGAAGAACAAATTCTTCAAAGATGTTAAACATTATTTCTGGGACGACCCTTTCTTGTTCAAAATCTGTGCGGATCAAGTCATCCGACGGTGTGTTTATGGACAGGAAGCTATTGACATTCTCACAGCTTGCCATGCTGGACCCACCGGGGGCCATCATAGTCCAAACTACACCGCCAAAAAGGTGTTTGATTCCGGGTTCTATTGGCCCACAATCTATAAGGATGCCCACGATTATGTCAAAGCCTGTGACGCTTGTCAACGTCATGGTAATATCTCTCAAAGGAATGAAATGCCACAAAATGCCATTCAAGTTTGTGAGATATTTGACATATGGGGTATTGATTTTATGGGGCCATTTCCTTCGTCTCGTGGTAACAAGTACATACTCGTGGCTGTTGACTATTTGTCAAAATGGGTTGAAGCAAAAGCTTTACCCACCAATGATGCCCGAGTAGTTGTGAAGTTTTTGAAATCTCTGTTCGCCAGGTTTGGAACTCCGAGAGCGATAATCAGTGATCGTGGTACACATTTCTGTAATGACCAATTTGAAAGAGTCATGCAAAAATATGGTGTTACCCACCGTCTCTCTACTGCATACCACCCCCAAACAAGTGGGCAGGTGGAAGTTTCAAACCGTGGTATTAAAAGGATTCTTGAAAGGACAGTAGGCGAAAATCGTGCATCCTGGTCGGATAAGCTTGATGACGCACTCTGGGCCTTCCGTACAGCTTTCAAAACACCCATCGGGTGTACTCCATACAAGCTAGTGTACGGAAAGGCATGTCATCTTCCGATCGAATTAGAGCACAAGGCTTACTGGGCCTTAAAGCATGCAAACTTCGATATACAGACAGCCGGTGATCATAGAAAAGTTCAAATGAATGAATTAAATGAACTTCGTGATCAAGCTTACGAGAACTCTTTGATCTACAAGCAAAAGACAAAGAAGATTCATGACTCCAAGATCAAAAACCGCGTTTTCAACGTTGGTGATCGAGTCCTTCTTTTCAATTCAAGATTGAAGATTTTCTCGGGAAAGCTCAAATCCCGCTGGTCTGGTCCATTCACTATTGCTAAGGTTTATCCTTATGGTACCGTTGAGTTATCTCAACCCGATGGTCCTAATTTTAAAGTGAATGGTCATCGAGTTAAACACTACTTTGGAGAGGACATTCCCCCTGTGGTTGTCCCGGATTTGCAAACATTCCCCATGAACCAATGAATGCGGGGATCGAGTCAAGCTAGTGACTCGGTAATCAAAAACATTAGCGCGCACCATATGGGTTTTCACCCATAATTCTGTCTTCTTACCCTCTTTCTACCACCCTAGTGTGGGGGGGGGGGGGTTGCCCACATGTTGTGTATATAAGTCTATATAAAAAAAAAAAAAAAAAAAAAAAAAAAAAAAATCTTCTTCTAAATAAATGGCCGTAGTATTTCCCTTTTACGTTCTTTGTTTCGGCATAACCGCCGGTACTTTGAATATTGAGGGCAATATTCATTTCTAAGTGTGGGGGGGAATTCTCACGAATTTCATATATTATCTACCCAATTCTCCCGTTTTTGGCCAAAATTTTTTTTTGGAGTAAGTGTTTTACACTTACTCATTTGGTTATCAGTCCGCCATGTCTGTAAGACTAAAGGATTAGCTAATCCAGGAGCAAACGGCTCTTGGTAAAGATTTCTCAAATCCGTTTATATGGCTTGCAATTTGCCCAAAATTGTATGGTTCCTCAGCTCCCCATCATCCTCAAAAGATAATGAGTTGGCTAGCCCGCAAGGTTATGGCTTGTGGTAAAGGCAGTGGAAAAACCATAATTGGTAATCAGCTCACCAAAGATAATATTGATAATTTATCTAAGAGTTGGCTAGTCCAGAAGGGTACGGCTTCTGGTAAAGACACATCAAATCCGTTATATGGTTTATGATTTGCCAATAAATCATCTGGTTATCGTTGTACCAAGATTCTTACTTGAATCAAAACAATTGGCTACTCCAGAAGTGATGGCTTTTGGTAAAGAGTTTTTCAAATCCATCAAAGTTTTCTCAAATCATTGCTAGGGACTAGCAATATCTCAGTGTGGGGGATTGATGAGTGTCTAAATACTCATCATTTTTGTATAATCTAAACTGCAAAATCATCTGAAAACGCTCAGAAACACATCAAAATGATCAAATTATCACAAATCAGTGTTTTATGTGTTTTAAATGCAAAATTATCAAAATCAGATGAAAAATGATTCAAGTTTGCAAAATTGGCAGTTTTAGTCCCCCGAGTTTTAAAAGTTGTCAAATCTAGTCCCTGGAAATTCAAAAATGTGGAAATTTATCATTCAAGGTCCCTGAAGTATTCTTAGTTGTTAAAAATGATCCTTGAATGAATTTTTGGTCAATTGGCAAGAAAGGTCCTCAAACTTTGAAATTTTGCAAAATTAGTCCTTGGACTTTTAAAAAATGGATTTTATGCAAAAAGGGCCCTTGTATTATCAATGTGTGGCAAATTTGGTCCTTGTGAGAAGTTTGGAATAATGGCACTTTCAGTCCTTGAAGTTTGGCAAATTTGCATTTTTGGTCCTTGTTTATCACTTAAACCAAACGGACACCTTATAAAAACAAGCCCAATCCAAATCCAATACACAAGCCCAACCTTTGACCCTTTATCCTTGAGCCCCAGGTCACAATCCATTCTGACCCCAGCCAATCCAATTTTGACCCCCCATGTTATTAAGCTGTGGTCAAAGAAAGTCAAACCAGAGAAAAAACGCGCCCAAGAAACCAGACACTGTAGCTCCCTCTCCTCCAAGCCTGAATCTCCAATACCAGCCATGGTTTTACCACTTTTTCAACTTCCCCTCCATGCTATGTCCCCTCCTCACCCTCTAAACAACAAAAACTTTAATTAACTCAACCAAATCCATTAAAGCTCAAACCTGCTCATAGAAATTTTTGGCGCCAAATATCCACTTGGACGGTTCTGATTATTTTGAGTGATCCAAGGGCTAAGATGTGGTGGGATAGATTCAGAGTACATCAAGGATGCAAGAAAGTCTATAAAGGAGAGAGAGTTGCATTGAAAAAGATCTATCTAGTGTAATTTAAGTTTTTTATTGTCGATTTTAAGCATTTTCAAGTTTAAGTGTATGTTTTTATCTTCAAACTCTGTATTTTAAGTTTTCATGCTATAATAAAGCTTCTGTGAATCATCAATTTCAGTTACAAGTTCCATTACAGTTTATGCAAAATCTCATATTTATGCAAAATTTCATTAATGGTCAAATGTTGTTAAGCAAGTGTTAGTATGGACTCTTAAGCTCATGTAAGCTCCTAGAAAGCTTAAGCAAGCTTTTAGAAACTCTAAAATTCAGTTTAGCTTCAAAAACAGAAAATTCACCAAAAATCCAAATAATTAGTGAAAAATAAAAAAGGGTTCCATGGAAGTGTTCACAGCTGGAGCAAGGTGTATTATGGATGGCCTTGGGATTAGTAGCTTAGTGGTAAGCTTATAGGGGTGCTCATTGGTCTTGGTTCTCAGTTCCAAGCTTGGAAGCATTTGTAAGCTTTTTGATAAATTTGGCATTTCACTGTTGTAATTGATCATTAGCTTTTATTTCTGTTTCTTATTGTTAATTAGATAGAGTTAAGTGAGTTTAAGCTTTTAAATCAGTTTGTTGTCCCTAAAAATTTGTAGTTTATAAAATTTCCCTTTTAACAGTCAAAATTGCATTTTAGTCATTTTTGAGTTTTAGGTTGTAAGGGTTGTTGTTTTAAGCTTAATTGGTCTTAATTAATAATAATATAGAGTCTTCAATCAAGTTTATAGTCTAATTTTGCAAGTTGCTTTGTAAAAATTTCATAACAGTCATCTATAGGGGTGTTTGGTTTATTGTGTTCAAAGGTTCTTTGGTCTTTATCTTTGTTGGAAATCTGTCTAAATAGGTCTAAATAACTAAGCTCAGTCAAAGAAACAAGTCCTTGACAGCAAAAAGTCAAAAATTCTTCAAATCCTTATTGAGCAGTCACTGTTGGAGTTTTTAAGATCAAGGATCTTGATTTTGTGTTTAAAAGTTGTTACTTTTGATCAAATCAGTCTTATATCACCTTAACATAACATAATTAGTGCTTAGGATTAGTTTAAATTTCATTTTAGTCAACTATTCTAGTTTTTAAGAAAGTCAAATTTCACTCTAGGTCGTTTTTGATTAAAATAGATCTTTTCAGTGTAAGTTTAATACTGAATTTGAGCTTATAAGCTCTTGGGATATTAAAGTCTAGTTGGTAAAGAAAAATACAAAAATACTAGTTCTTTGCATTTCAGCTTTTTAAGTGCTTATTTCTCAGCTTTTCTTGGGTACCTGTTCAAAAATCTGTCCTGTGCACAGAAATTGGTACCAAATTGATAAGCTTGCATTGAGCTTGTTAGTGCTTCAAATCTTGAGTTCTCTGGTTCTTTGGAAAGCCAATCTGGTCCTCTTGGATTGTCAAGTTTGTTTTTTCACTTTTGAGCTTATTAGCTAGGGCTGCTAAGAGCTTATAGATTGTCCCATTTCTGTGTTTTAAGCCTAGTGCTTATTTGTGTGTTCATAGCTTGTCAGTGTGCTTCTTGGTATCTTTTAGCCTCATTTCTGTTCATTTAGCTTGTTTGAATCTATTTTGAGCTTTTGTTTCAGTGTACAAGCTTGTTTGAGCTTATTTCACCCAAATAAGCTCTTAATCCACTGTTGGACTTTTAAGCACATCAAACAGCTTATTTGTGGTTTATAAATTTTTTGTCTTCATTAAAGTTTCATATTATCAGTATTAAAGTAGTTTTCAAAAAGAAAATCCAGAAAAAGTCCAATTAAAAATCAGTGATAGCATTTATTTAATAGTTTTAGCTTTTTGATTTTTCTTTTTAGCTTATTAATAAGCAAATCTTGTTTTTCTCTTTTTCTTAGGTTTCTGTCATCATATAGGATTTTTAGAAAAAGTTTCAGATTTTTCTCTATCTTTTTAGTATTTATTATAATTTTAATTAGTTAAAAATAGTAATTAATTAGTAATAAATAATTAAAAAGCCAAAAAAATATCTTTTCTGTTTTAAAATTAGTTTTATCATATTTTAGATTTTTCAAAGTTAAAATTTTATTTTTCCAAGTTTATTTTCTATTTTCTAGTATTTAAGTGTATTTTAAATAATAATTAATTAGTAATAATTAGATAAAAAGAGTGAAAAATATATTTTTAGTTTTAAAATTAGTTTTGTAGTATTTTAGATTTTTCAGAATCATAAGTTTATTTTTCTAGCCTTATTTTGTATTTTCTTCTATTTTAGAGTATTTATTAAATAGTTAAAATAGTTTTTAATTAATAGTAATTAATTAAATAGTGTTAAAAATAATTTTCTTTTTCTAATAATTTTCTTTTATTTTTAGGATTCCAAAAATGTCATTTTTATATTTTTAGGCCTCTTATTTCTCAGTTTTCACTTTTTATTTTGTACGTCTGCGTAGTTTTTAAAACTTACGTTTACGTTTCTTTGATCTGGTTGTTGTGCTTTCCAAATCTGTACTCCATTCCATTCCAATCAATCAGTAGTGTAGTAATTCTAATCATAACCTTTACAGATCACTATCCTTAGTGATCATTCCATCATCTGAGTTTGTTTTAACACACCATTGAGTCTCCTTGGGATTAAACGACCCGGGAATTCAATCTATTCTCCAGGACTTCATTGCATTTGTGTTTAAGCTGTTTTAAGTCTGTTTGACTTGACTGTTTGGCACAGATCAATTGTTCGTAGGTATTGGGAGAGATGAGGATTTCTTGGTTCGAATGGTATCCTCTTTTGATCTTGGTTCATTTGTTTTTTTATCTAATGGTTTTAGGTCAATCATGTGTTGGATCTTGTGTAATAGTACACATCGTGGTTTCTATTCCGTTTGGGGCTGTTTTGGTTGTTGTAGTGGGTGGTGTCGGTGACGATACTACAAACATGTGTACATTTGGTATATGGTGTAGCGGGGTCTCTTCTGGCGACTCAGTGTTTACGTTGTGTACCAATGTTTGTGGTCCTGGAAGTTGGTGGTGCACTCAAGGGGTACCGATGTAATAAGAGTGGATCTCCCTCCAATCGATAGCATATTAGACTTCCACTTCGAGAGAAACTGCTTAAACTTGTCAATGATAGGGTTCCATGCCGCTACTCAAGACATGTTTGCTGTTATAGGGAGAGCCAAATAGATGAATGGAAGGTTCTGTGCTTGACAACCCATAATTGAGGCCAAGGTTGTACATCAATGTAAGGAATCTCAACTCCGTATATGCTGGACTTATGCAAATTTATTTGAAGACCATAAACTTTCTAAAAAAATTTGAGGAGATGAACTATCCATTGTATATTTTCACGAGACCATTCACCAAGTAAGAGAACATCATCGGCAAAAATAAGTCGGCATCAATAACATCTTTAATGGCAACATTTAAACCTTCCATCACTAGGATGAAAAGAAAAGGAGATAGAGGATCTCCTTGCCTTAGACCTCGTTGGATTGAGAATTCTTTGGAGGGACTACTACCATTAACTAAAACGAAAGCTTTGGCAGAGTATAAGCAGCCATGAATCCAATTCTGCCAATGCGACCCAAATCCAAGGAAATGCAAGATACGATCAATAAAATCCCATGAAACGAAGTCAAATGCCTTTTCAAAATCAATTTTAAAGACCATAAGGGATTCATTCTTGCGTTTATACCAATCAATGATTTCATTAACCATAAGGGGCCCGTCTAAGATTTGACGATTCCTAATAAAAGCCGTTTGTTCAATTCTTAAAATCGAATCTAAAACCCGTGCAAGCCGATTTGCAAGGATTTTGGCTACAATTTTATACTGTGCTCCAATTAAACTGATGGGACGAAAATCAAAGACAACAATTGGGTTTTTTACCTTAGGAATCAATGTAATAAATGAAGAGTTACAGCCCTTGGGAATGTTACATGTGGAAAAGAATTCACGAACAAACTTCAAGATATTATCTTTTAAAATGTCCCAATACTTATTATAAAAGCCAAACGAGAAGCCATCTGGCCCGGGAGATTTTTCTGAGCCACAATCCCAAATTGCATTTCGAATTTCTAACTCAGAAACTTCAGCTTCCAAAAACGCATTTTGGGTCTCATCTAGAGAAGCATAATGACGACTACGATGTGTAACTTTAGATCCCTCAAACTTTTTGAATTTCTCTTCAAAAAAAGAAAAGAAGACATCTTTTATTTGCTTTGGGTCAGTGGACCATAAACCATCCTTCATGATACCTTTTATAGCCAGTTGACGACGTTTACGATTAACAATCGCATGAAAATATTTGCTATTTTCATCTCCTTCAATGCCCCATTTGACTTTGGCTTTCTGACAATTATCAAGACATTCTAATCTATCAATGTCTCGAATACTTTTTAGAATAGAAGAACGAATTGCCCATAATTCTGGATTTCCCCGACCTGCTTCAATTTCTAAATCAAGTTTGAGCAAATTAGTCTCCATATCACGTTTAGAAGACTAATGAGAATTGTGAATTTGTTGAGACCAACGCTTGATACTTTGTTTTAAATTCTTCATTTTATCTCTAAAAAGAATGAAAGAATTTGAACCTGTGAGAGACGTAGGGTGTGTTTACTTTTTGCTTAATTACCTTTTTGGTAACAATCATCTTCCCACTCAGTTTTATGGTTTGTTTCTTTTTGGCTTGTTATAAAAAATATTCCTTAATGTGAAAGGGTGTAAAAAGCTCCCTCATTCCCATCCAGGACATAAAACACCACAATAAAGACATAAAATACCCCTCAATCTCTTCTCACCCATTTCACCCAAAATCCACCATCACCTCAACCTCTCCTTCCAGGCAACCCCTTACCTACCGACGTTCCTCCTCCCCTCCCAACACCCTGTCCTGCAACCGATGTTCTCGTCGGTACGCTCCTTCCAATCGTATGACATTTCTTCACCCCGATTTGCTTCCCTCAAGGTTTTATAATTTGCTTCTTATTTTTTTTTGTCATTGATCTAGAGTTTCAAAAGTCATTAATGGTGGAACATGGGCATATGATCTAGAGTTTCAATAGTACAAACTGAATGCGGATTTTTTTTTCCTAAATAGAATTTAGGCTATTGAGTATTAACTGTGAAGTGGTTCAATTGAAAATTATTATAGTTTAATTCTACAAATAAAGATGATTTTATCAACTGGTAACTATGGTTTGAGTTTATAAAAATTCTAATTTGGGGCTTTTTATGAATAAAAGGGTAAGATAGTCATTTACTTTATAAGCCTTTGCTATTCAGGAAGTAAAAGAAACACCCATTTTTCAGTATTTGACCAACTGCAAAAAGATACTTTTATGTAAAAGGATTCCATCTTCAAACAGACATAAAAAAGAAAATCCCCCTTAGTCTGTTCCCATGCAAGATGGATCATGCAATCAAATTGAGGGTGCAACATCCAAGAATTGTAGAACTTAAAAGGAATTGGTCCAAAGTCTTCATACAACTGATGTAAAAGAATGGGCCTATGATCTAAAATCATAAGGTCCAAAGCCGTCGCATGTAGATTAGGAACTGTAGATGTGATACTTTCAGAAATCAAGAAGCGATCTAGCTTACTCAAATTTTCTCCATTACTACTAATACGCGTAAAAGCATGACCACCAAGAGGAATATAACAGAGATTACCTTTAAGGATAAAGTGGTTGAACTCAACGGCGGATGTGTGACTGAAGAGAGACCCAATCCTTTCCGAACCAAATCTTACCACATTGAAATCACCAAAGATAATGTAGTTGCCTGGATTATTATTCTCATGTTATTAATCATATTACAATAACACTTGGTAGAAAGCATATCTCAATCTTTATATTTCTTCTTTTGTCTTTAGCTCATATTTTAAATATATTTCTTGTAACAGAATTAGTTAAAAAGAATGTATTAATGCTTGAAAAAAGTACTACTTATTTATCAAGCAACTCTTTTCATCTTGTTTTATATAAATTGAAATTTTGTTTCTTACTGGAGAAATCATTTGCTTACTCTTACTGGAGAAATCAAGGGACAAATCTCCAACATTTATCTAGTTTGATTTAATAGTGGAAATTAACCTAAACCTAAGTCCATGTTTTTTTTTTCTTGTCTTTTTATCATTCTTTTTTATTCACATTTTTTTTGTCTTTTTTTAACTCACTTATTTTTTGAACTTCACATTTTTTTTAATTCATGTTATTCACATTTTTATAACTCGCGTTTTTGTCTTCGTTTTCATACGTCTTCGTCAGTTTTCATCCATTTTCACACGTTTTTATCTGTTTTGGTCCATTATCATACGTTTTCGTCCGTTTTCTTACGTTTTCGTCCATTATTCATACATTTTCATCCGTTTTCATTCGTTTTTGTACGTGTTTTAAGCTTTCATACGTTTTCGTCTATTTTCATACATATTCGTCCGTTTTCAGACATTTTCATACGTTTTCTGAATATCACAGGTGATATTTTGAATATCACAAGTGATATTTTGTGATATTCAGAATATCAGAAGTGATATTTAGAATATCACAAGTGATATGTGATATTCAGAATATCACAAGTGATTTTCAACTAATGTTTTGTAATATGAAAATCACAAAGTGATATTCTGAATATGAAAAAGTGATATTCAGAAAATCACAAGTGATATTCATAATATCACAAAGTTATTCAGAAAGTCACAAGTGATATTTCGAATATCATATAATATCACTTGTGATAGTCAGAAACGTATAAAAAATGATGAAAATGTAAGAAAAATGGGCGAATACGTATGAAAATGGACGAAAATGAATGAAAGCGTAAAAACACGTCTGAAAATGGATGAAAATGTATGGAAAAATGGACGAAAACGAAAGGAAACTGATGATAACGGACGACAACATATGAGAACAAACGAAAACAGACGAAAACGTATGAAAACGAAGGACGAAAACATATGAAAACGGACGAAAACATATGAAAACGTATAAAAAGCGAAAAGAAAACGCGAATTGAAAAAAGTTAATAAAATAAAAAACGTTGATGGTGTGCGTTTACTGAAGTTGATAGGAAGAAAAGGAAAGGTAAACAAACTGCTCGGCAAGTTGATGGAGTGCGTTTGCAAAAAAAAAGGTTCAATACTATTATAGACCTATTTCGAAACCAACTAATGGTGTATCTACGTCCCAAGTTAATGTTGATCCTAATATTGGTACGTCATCTTCTCCCTCTAGTTCTTCTAATGTTGGTACTAATGAGCAAGTGAATGAATCTGAGATTGCTAAGCAATCGAATGATAAGCATTCTATTTGTGTTAATGAGCCTAATAAGCCCGTTAAGGTTTCTAACGTTAAAAAGTCCTACATTAATGACAATATTGACATGGTCTCGTTGAGAAATTCTTTGATGCTTTAAGTAATAATAACAATATTTTTGAGATGGGTGATGGGATTTGGTCGGCTGATACGGGCTGTACTAAAGAGGTTGTTGATAGTGATAGTGAGGTAGAGGAGATTTATTGATGTGAAAGCTGATTCGACTACTTTTAAAGATGATATTAACAATAAAAGTAGTTCTTCCAAAACTACTTCTCCATTGCCTTTGAAGAACGCTCCTATTGTTAAGAAAATTGGGAAGCTTGAAAAGCTTATTATTGATGGGAAAGCTACCACTGTGAAAGCTGATTCGGGTACTTTTAAAGATGATATTAACAATTAAAGTAGTTCTTCCAAAACTACTTCTCAATTGCCTTTGAAGAACATTCCTATTGTTAAGAAAATTGGGAAGCTTAAAAAGCTTATTATTGATGGGAAAGCTACCATTGTGGATGACAATGATAAACCTATTCTGGTGGCTGATGGTGAAAGGAAGGGCAACATATTCTCTAAGGTGGGTGAAGTGGTTGATTCATATAGTGATAATGAGGTGTTCAAGCCAAATGATCCTATGGGTAGTACTTATCATTAGCAGGAGGACATAACGAGCTTGAAAGCTATCTTTCTAATGATTATGTGACCCAGGTCTATGACTTACCTGTGCAATTTGAGGAATTTAACAATCAGTTTGATTTCAAGCTTCAATGCCGTTCGAGGAAATAATCTTTTATGTGGATTTGTTTATTTGTTTTGCATGTCTTTTTATATTTTTAGTGGTTATTCTAGTTGTTGATAACTAGTCGTTCATTTATGGCATGTCATAAATGATCTAGTAGTTGTTCAACCGATTGCTTGAGGTTAATGTGGCATTTCAGTTACATTCCATTGCACTTTAAACGGTTTTTTGATTAATATATTTTATCAGGGTGGAAGTTCCCATTTACCTAAAAAAACGTGAATTAAAAAAGAAAATAAGACAAAAAAAATATGTGAATAAAAAAGAAAGACAAAAGATAAGAAAAAAAAAAATTATAAACTTAGGTTTACCGTTTAAATCTTAGATTAATCTTTATCATTAAATCAAACTAGATAAATGATAAGAGTTTGTCAATTGATAAGCATGAATTTGTAGGTAAACAAAATAAAATAACTATTCTTACTATCTGAAAAATAACGTAGAAAATTTCCGCCACTTGTTGCTATATCATAGTAGAAGGTATTTTAGGAAAATATGTATGGTGGAGGTCCTACAAACTCTCTTTTATTAGATAAAATAGATTTATGGTCGAATTAATATGTCACATTCTACCCAAAAGTAACAATCATGTGTATTTGAATTCACATTCCACGTGGTCCTTCTATAAACAAGAATTTTCTAATTATCAAAGGAAACTTCCTTTGATATCGTAAGTGTCGTGTTTCAAATGCACGTAAGTAGTAGCTTTCAACTAATTAATATCAAAGCCATATTCATCAAATATAAGTAAGACAAATATATGGATCGAATATGGATTATCTGTTTTGATTTGATTTGAAGTGAATCCAACCAAATTATCACAATTTCCTTGAAGCTACACGCAGTGACTTCCTTGTTTATATGAAGTTCATTAGTTGAAAGAAAATTGAAGTCTTCATGTATTTTTCTTAGAAAGATCTTGTGATATATACCAAAACTAGCTAGCTAGCATTTATGTTGTTTAGAAATTGTATCGCTTTGTTATGTAAGCTTTATCGTCTATGTACTTAAACACTTTTTTGATTTAATATATTTACCGGGAGAACCTTTTAACAAAAAAAAAATAACTAGCTTTTTGTTTGGTATATAAATTATTTTGATTTGATGGTGTACAATCCCATGAAGTTCAACATCTAACCATATACGCAAGTCTAGTAATACCTATATCACATCACATATTTACAACCAATTTTTTTACCTATGATTTAAACATTGCAAAACGGCCAGAAATGACAATGTTGATTTTTATGAACTGTAACTATATATGCTCATGAAGACAAGACAAACATTTTCACTCAACCTCCCGACAAGGTTAAAGTCAGTGTCACTTATCATGCTTTAGTGTTTTGGCACAATTATACTTCCAAGAGAACGACTTATATGCTAATGTTCTTGGAAGTTTCCTTATTTGCTAGTTCAGGTGTAGTCCATGAAGAAGGTGCTGCGGCTTTATACAAGTTAAGAATGGGTGGTCCAAACTTTGAGTCCCATGGTTCATACTCAGATCGTCATTTAAACTTCAACGAAGATCGGGGATCCATACGTATAGGAGAAATTTGAATCTGGGACCCTAGTCTTACACTACATATCCCGACCATGAAGTCACCATCTTAGGAACTACAAGTATATGTAACTAAATGAAATTACTTTAATACTTCTTTGGTGCCAAACTAAATATCAGGTTATCAACTAAAAGCAATGCACATAGTTTAGGTTCTGCATTATTTTAGTTTGTCGCACGAAAAGCAAAAACAGATTCTAACGTTTACAAGAACTACAACAATCAATGTCATATCCGCCGGAGCAGTATATGACGGATGTATGATGTACACAGTTATACTCCAGTGTGATGGTAGAGAGACTGCTTCCAGAAATGTTCACAAAAAGAACTAGTGTCAAATTATTGTTTTTACGCTTGTAAGGCATAACTATATATT
This sequence comes from Chrysanthemum seticuspe, assembly GCA_019973895.1. Taxonomy (NCBI): domain Eukaryota; kingdom Viridiplantae; phylum Streptophyta; class Magnoliopsida; order Asterales; family Asteraceae; genus Chrysanthemum; species Chrysanthemum seticuspe. The sequence continues at coordinate 7,171,962 of BPTQ01000004.1, read as the reverse complement.
GCTCTAATATCCAAATAAATAACAATTTCAAAGTACAATTTGCATTATTATTTTGATTACTTGTGTTGTGTATAAAATGATGTCTTTTCCAAAATACACTTATATATCTTGTGAGAATTATCAACTGCATTTTTTAGGGATCTTGTGTATTTGAGGGATAAAACATCATAGATAATGAGAATTGATTTGCACACTTTAAAGATTGATTAGGACACTCTATCTACGCATTAAATGCTTGTATGGTAATAAAACATTTTGCTTTAACTGCTTATACGAGGAGTGTGCAAATAATTTTTTAGAGTGTGCAAATCATTAGCTAGAGATAATATATTAATATTAGTCGTGGTTAACACAAGTCAAAAGTCAACAAAGATCAATAAGAGGAATCTAGGGTTCTTCCAAAAAGTTGTTGGGGAAAGGCCCACACAAATACACAAGAAAGTCTTAATATCTTCAATAATGATTACCAGTTTCGTACTTTCAGCATGCTATTCTTTACTCCGTATTATGACTACAACACGTACGAAGCATATATTTTTATAAGGGGTAATTATGAAAATACACCTTTTGCTCAAGGTGTCATCACTTTTTAAGAAAAAAGTTTGGGTATTTCCAAAATAGACTTTGAGACTTGCGACTTTTTCCTTCCAATGTAAGAGTGACAAGTGTCCTGACACTTTTCAGATTCCAATCATTTTCGTACCTATGATTTTTAGTCGACTAATATCCAGCGACGTTTTAAGATTCGCGAGATTTTTTTTTTGATATTTTCGAGAAAAAAGTCAAACTTTAAAAAGTAATATTTTATTCCTTTTGCTCCTTCCCAATGTCGAGCGACTTAAGCGAATTAATTTGAGCGTTTTTAGGCAAATAGTACCTTTGTACTGTTATCCAATTTTTACATCACGGTAAAAATAGTTTTTACTTATCACATATCTTTCCTAACCAATGAATTAGAATAACACATACATTACACCCCCATTACAAAATTTCTCCTAGAAGTCAAGAACCATCGTCTTCGCGAAATCCTGCAAAAAAAATGTTTCGTATTCGGGTATGTATTTTTATGTATAAATTGTTCGTATATTTGTTTTTCCCCTTATTTATTTGAAATTAATCATGTTTAATAGTAGTTTTGCAACAACAATTTTGTTTATTTAAGTTAGCAAAAGGTTTTAGATTGTGTTTTGGTTTGTAATTTATCTGCTGTCTGAGATGTGATTCTTTATTGTTCTAACTTTTTGAAAATATATTTGGTAATTGTTACAAAATTGTAGTGTGAGGCTTGGATGATTGAATGCAGTTTTGTTACTCATTTTATTTTTTCATTTGTAGGAATATGAGGCGAAAATCATCATCAGAAGTAAACCAAACTACTTTTCTTTAATAAAATCCAAGTTGGATAAAAATCGAAGGAAGTTGTTTCGGGCAACTTGTTTCGGTAAATGGTTGGATCTTTCTTATTTTGACCACGAAGCACATATGATAGATTATGTTTTACAAAAACAATGTTATCCGAATGAAAATCATTATGATATGCCGATTGTATATTATATTGATGACCGTCCCCTACATTTCGGTCGTCCAGAGTTTTCGGTTATCACTGGTTTTAATTTTGGAAAAGTAAGTTTTGAAAAATATGGATCTGGACACCTCAATTTTATGTCAAGGGTTTTCCCAAAACATTCAGGTTCAAAAATTACAAACTTAGATATTCTTGGTTTAATTGAGGATGAAGAGGCATTTGGTATCATATGCGACGAAGATGCAGTACGTCTTTGTCTATTGTTAGCTTTGGAGGTTATCTTCATGGGCAGATTATTGGTTCAGGAAGTTGATGTTTCTCTCATGCGATTAGTTGAAAACCTAGATGATTGGGATGCCTTTCCATGGGGAGAGCATATTTGGAGGCATTTGTATGATGAAATTTTGGATGTTACAGATAAACACAAGTGGGATTTCCTTCAAGGTATTAACAAAGACAACAAGTTTGTTCCAACCTATACACTGTCAGGATTCGTTTTGGCTTTCAAGGTTAATATTTTATATATCAATATAAACTGGATTCATTTTGTGTATCAATATTTTATGTTATTATTTTTTATTGAAATTCCAAAATCCGTATAGATTTGGATACTGGAGTCTTTTGAAAGAAGCATTCTATGGTGGAATAAAGTTCCTGATATTATGCCAAGAGGAGTAGCGTGGTCAAAGAATACACCCTTCAAAAGATCTGATTATAAGTTTCTTTTTGGAAAGGTAAAAGTAATATATAAAATTTTCTTATTAATGCAATCTTTATTTCTACATTAATGCAATCTTTTATTATTTGTTTTTTAAGGATTCGAATCCTGTCAAAGAACTGACACCGACAATAGCTGAGAGAAGATCTGATTGGTATATAAAGTTTACGGCATTTTTCCATGATTACATACCTAGAACTCCACCAGTGAAAACAACACATCTCTATGACGAGTGGTTGAAGAAGATGGCCGCAACACGCAAACGTGGCAAGACTGAAAGGAAACATTTACCTATTATACGCAGGAGTGAGAGCAGTATAATAGAGATCAGCCTAACACAGGATCGTGTTATTACAGAGTTAAATAAGCGTTTGTTCAAACTTGAGACAATTATTCAGGTTATTTAAGCATTTGTTCAAACTCATAGACCCATCAATAATCACACGACTACTGATAATAATATACGTACCTTTTTTCAGGTTCTTGCTCGAGAAAGAAATGGGGTAATATATCCTTTTTTTCTTATTTTTTTTTATCGTATATATACTTTGACATTATCAGGAAGTTGCTAGCAGTGGATTGAAAACCTCTAGCAGTGGTTTCATATACTCTAGCAGTGGATACACAAAATTTACAAAAACAGCCCTTCAAGTATTATCAGGAAGCTGCTAGCAGTGGATTGAAAACCACTAGCAGTGGTTTCATATACTCTCGCAGTGGATACACGAAATTTTCAAAAACAGCCCTTCCATTATCCATTATCAGGAAGCTTCTAGCAGTGGATTGAAAACCACTAGCAGTGTTTTCATATACACTAGCAGTGGATACACGAAATTTTCAAAAACAGCCCTTCAATTATCCATTATCAGGAAGCTGATAGCAGTGAATTAAAAACCACTAGCAGTGGTTTCATATACTCTAGCAGTGGATACACGATATTATCAAAAACAGCCCTTCAATTATCCATTATCAAGAAGCTGATAGCAGTGGATTAAAAACCACTAGCAGTGGTTTCATATACTCTAGCAATGGATACACGATATTATCAAAAACAGCCCTTGAATTATCCATTATCAGGAAGCTGCTAGCAGTGGATTGAAAACCACTAGCAGTGGTTTCATATACTCTAACAGTGGATACACGAAATTTTCAAAAACAGCCCTTCCATTATCCATTATCTTTCGTATATATCCTTTTTATAAATACTTATTTTCATTCTTAGGAGAAATTGGAGTTAAGTAATGATCTACGGCATCTTAGTGCACAGTTTTGTGATGAGCTTAATCATGATTTTCTTGACTTGTTTGAGTCAAGTCAGTCAAGCATTGATACTAGTTCATCAGCGCGGCTAGATGAATTTTCTGATGACGATCTTGCTAAGGTAATGTACAAAATCAGTAAACAAGTGTAAAACTCTTTCCGTTAAAAATCAGTAAACAAGTGTACAAAATCAGCCCTTCCATTATTTATAAACGTTGACAGGAATTTATTATCCAAGAAGAATTAAGGTTGCGACATGAAGAATTAGAATGTGCCCGGTTAAAAGAGCAGCAGTTGATGCAACAACAGAAGAGGTTAAAGATGGAAGAGGACAAGTTGATAATGAGGGAAGAGGAAAAGAGGCTGCAGTATGAAAATGAACGAAAGAAAAGGGGAGAATCAATCATGAACTCAGATCATATGAAAGCCAGTAGAGCGCGTTTTGCAGTTTCCAAGAGGAGTGAACAACGTTCGGGTGAAGCTAATTCATATTATTGGACCAATGCATATGCTCAAAAGAAAAGACGATGCTCTAGCTTACCTGATCCAGCTATGAGTGAAAAACTTAAATTTGTCACGCCTTGGGTTGAGGTATGAAAAATACTTCTTGACAACCTTTTAAAATATATCTTGTTAATGACAATTGATTATAAGTTTAATTGTTTCATATATTAGGATCTTGCACGCTCCACCAATGTTGTCAACAACGTTCATTTTACAAATGAATTTGACGAATTTCTTGGACAAATAGGACCACTTAACTGCAAGTTTCCTTGGTGTGACGATGTGTGTGTGGATAGAAGGTTTTGGGAAAGTTTGGTTTGCTTAGACCCGCCTAGGAAAGGTTGGCTAAGGGATGAGGCAAGTACTCATACAACTGTACCTACAGAATTGATTTCTTATAACGTTTATCACACTCATTCATGTTTCAAAATTTACAGCACATAGAGTTGTGGGTTAATTACCTTTGGCATGTTAGGCCCGATACGGCTAATTGGGCGATGGTTAGTAGCTATTTTGTTCAGCTTCTGTTACAAAATTCTTTGCCGTTGTGGTATGCTAATGGTGAAAGATACTCTATTCCATGGTCTGACGTTAAGCACGTAAGTAACGATATATATATATATATATATATATATATATATATATATATATATATATATATATATATATATATATATATATTTCATAATACTGATTAGCTTTTGCCATATATTGATATTATGTTTGTTACCCAAACGTTGTAGGTTTTCATGCCTATTAATGAAACTGAAGCTCATTGGTGTCTTGCCCGTTTGGAGATAGACACTGGCATTGTTACCTTTTATGATACGCTCAAACTTTTGAAGAGGAATGGCGAGAGTTTTATATCAAACTGAGGGAGTGTTTAAAGGTTTGGCTATTTATTCATATGTCATAAGAATTAATACATAACCGTTTAACCAGGTTTTAAAACATTAGATTTTTTAAAACAGTGCTACTTTTGTCCACAGCTACAATTACCTGAGGTCCTAGCACAAGCGCAAGTATTTGAGAAGAAAGGCATTGATCCGGCTAGTTATTTCATTACATTTACTATCGCTGAACAAGTACCGAAGCAGGCCGGAATATTTGGTGATTGTGGTATTTGGGTATGTATTTTTTTATACCGCTTGGCTTTTGGTCTACCATTGGATGTGAAGGATCGTATTCAGGCTGCGCTTTCATACCGTGAACAAATGGCTAGGTTTTATTTTAAACACCGTGTTTGTGTTTAGCTATGTTCTATTTTTGTTGATGTATTACTTGAAACAAATTGAAAACCATATGTTCCTTGAATGGTTTTGTATTCAACATTTTGTATTATAGTTGTGTTCAAACTAATGTAGAGACGTTCCAAATTTGTTTACTAGTAATATTTTTCTATAAAATTAAGCAAAAAAATATTAACCACACACCAAATTATGGATATACAAAGTAGGCCAAACCCATGCATGCTAGTTTACAAGTACTGTCCATTCGGTATGCATTATCCAACATTACATAGTAGGCGACTTTTTTTGGGTGAGTTTGACTATATCTTAGATATATCATTTGAGTATGGCTGTAATGTACTTTTTAGACACTTTTTAACTGTTCACTTTTTTGTACCTTTTGTATATTTTGTACCTACTATTAACCAAAACTACCCCATATTTTATCTTACATATATTTTCTGTTTTTCAGACTTCTACTAAATATGGCATCAGAAAACACAGAATCAAAGGGCTATTATGAATTATGGTATCAAGAATGGGTGTAAGTTTGTCCATTTTATTTTTCGCTGTTAAATTTTATCTTAAATATCTTTTGTTTTGCTGAATTATTTCCATTGTTACACAGAATGTCTGAAAACAGTCAAGATCTTGGGTTTGATGTTTATCATGGCAGTCAGTTTTTTTTTATCCCTTAAGTTATTTAGGTGGAGATGTTTTACATTTGAGGTTACCTAGGTTGAGTAGGTTATCGTATTCTCAAATATGTGACATGCTGTTGAAAAAAATTAAGGAGGATATTTGGGCTTGGTATTTTTGTCTTCCAAGTAGTAGTCTGGAGGAAGGGTTGACCCTTGTAGAAGATGATAATGATGTCCAGAAACTGTATGACATGGCTGAGGTCCATGGTCTAGTTGAGATCTATGTTTGTCATCAGCCACAGGTTCATTTAGTTACCTACTATCACAAGAACCTGTCTTTTGATTCCCCAGACGATGATCTGACATTTAAAATTAAAAGTCACGAAAAGAAAAAAAAAAGATGTCGACTGTCTGTCGTTTGAAGAACTAATGGCATGGGAAGAAGAGGAAAAAAATTCACCAGCCTACCTTAGGACACCTTATATCAAGCCTTTTGTTGAAGCTAGTTTATTCAGAGGAAAGTCTGAATTTGGTGGTATTAATGACCTTGACTACATTCCTCCTTGTTTAAGGACTACAGTCCGACCTTATGTGTCGAATGACTTTGAAGATTCTTGGACACAGAACTCCACTGTTACCGAGTGTTTGTCAAACGAACGTGGGTTGGAGATTAGTCCGTTAAGAGGTAAGAACCTTTTTAACGACTTTGAGGCTGCTGATAATCATGACCTTCAGGATCCACATTCAACAATATGTATACTCCCATCTACTCAAAACAGCCCTTTAAAGTGTAAGAGGTTTTTTAATGACATTGATGGCCTTCCTACAGTTGGAAGCTCAACTGTAGTTCATTATGTCTCCAAGAAAAGTCGTTTTGAAACTGGTACTTTGAAATCTAGGAGATTATTTGATGAATTTGAAGAAGTTGGTAGTAATCAATCTGATGATATGAAGGGTGATGAGGCAATCAGTTTGGTTAATGATCAAGTGATAGTTGCAGATTCCACAGCTGATGGTTCCATGTCATACCCAGCCTCTTCTGATCCAAGTAATTCGAAGGTATTATGAAGGCTACCATGTGGTAGTTATTTGATCTTCCAGGGTGGTATGTACCCTGTTAAACAATTTGTATTTTTGTTCCTTTCCATGCATGATGAGTAGTTAGTGTATGTTACAAACTACACTAACTAGTCATCATGATGAAACAATTTATTTTCAGTATGTGGTGAAGGCTTGTTAGTGTATGTTACAAACTAGTATGTGATGATGGTTCTACTACCATGTGTATGTTACATTGCTATTATTTTGATTAAATATGCTGATGTCTATCAGCACAACTATCTCGATAACAAAACTACAACAATCATCTCAATAAATTGTTTCATAGATAAGATTTACCACACAACCATTACATTGTTAAAATGTAGCCTCATAACATTTATTATTGAACCATTACATCCATTCAAACAGTACTGCTAGAACCACATCCTTCTTCAGTTGATTTCCTTTCCTTGAGTTTTTCGAAGTACTCTTCCAGATCTTTAATCCTTTTTGCCAATGCCCTAACTTTTTCTGGTGTAATGCCATCTTGCTTCTCCTTACACGTAATATCACCATCTAGTTTTTTCTTCTCAGATAAATCTAAAGCCATTGTGGATTGTTGTATGTGTGCCATCAAATTGTCATCAGCATCCTCTTTCCTGTTTGGCACTTGTTCATAATTACCTTTTCCAGATAAGTTCAAAGCCATTGTGGATTGTTGTATGTGGACTATAGAATTGACTGTATTTATGCTTATTTTGTTGACTTGTGTTTAGGCGGGAAAATTATTTTGGCGGGAGAATAGATAAGCGTATTTTGTAGCGATATAGTATGAGCGACTTTTTTAAAGTGATTTTTGAAACACTAAAACCTTATCATTTAGCTATTTTTGGCCACATTCAATCTCTACCCGACCAGAACCCTTGATTTTTTCGTGCAACTGTCAATTTCGTTCAATTATTAAAATTGAATTTCTGAAGAGGTTCGTGATCCTTTATTGTCATGGTCCCCCATATCAAAATTTGAATATTCATTATCAAAATTTTAGCATTAACTTACCTTTACATGCTTGTAATTGTTTATAAGGTAATCATGGCCATCGAGTTTGTGGTGCGACCAAACAAAAATTTTTACCCTGGGTTTCTTGAGCTTCCTCGATTTGCTGACCGTGCTTTCAATGGGAATCGTCATTTCTATTTAACTGGAATACAAAGACAACGGAAGAAAGTAAGGATTGTTGCTCGGTTAGGAGGTCCCATTAGGATTGTAGGTAACAAATGGGTAGAATTTGTTCATGAAAACATGTATACGGATGTTCACATGTTACACTTTGTTCAAGAAGGTGATGACTCTTTTTACGTTACTGGCTATGATTCTAAAGGGTTGGAAGTTGAAGAATATGCTGGTGTAGAAATTCGACATATAAGGTTTCAGAGTTATCGGCTGCCATACCCTCAATTTCCACAGGTTATATATAAGAACTCATTTTTTTGTTTACGTTTATTTAAGAATAAGTGTATGTTGTTACTGTATATGTTATAATTGTCAATCAGCAGATGGTGTTTCAGACATTGCCCGGTAATTTTCTAGACGGTATTGGGTTGCGAGGTACTGTTGTTGTTGTTGTTGAAGGAATGGAGTTTAATGTGGATGGTACTTTGGGCTATGAACGATGTCATGATCCTCGTGTTTTGTATGTTATGGATGATGAGATGTGGTCGACTGCTCTTCAATATTCCGATATTGAATTTGGCGATGTTATTGTTTTTACTAAATTGGCAAAGAATAGGTTGAATGTAACCGTGTTTGGTTTCGAAGTTGGGGCAAAGATACAGGGGCAGTTTCTTGGTGTGACGCAATTGTTTTTTCCACAAAATGATCTTGATAATGAAGATGGAGGTAGGCTTGAAATCTCATAATCATATTCAGTAATATCATAACATTTATCTTTAAGATTTATTTTGATATTTTTGAAACAGGTGATCAGCGAATGCAACACATTTGCCAATGGATTGGTCACCTTGATCATTTTGGTGAGCGAACTGATGTCTTTTACAGAAGGTCTACTGAAATTCTTCCGTTATGTAAACTTGTAAGTTTGTTTTTTGTGTGTACTTTTTTTCTATGCATTTATATAATTTTATACAATTTTTGTAATTGTTGCACACCAGGACATTCCAGACCATTTCCTTCAGAATCATCCTATGCATTTTTATCAAAATGCACTTTTTAGGAATGATGAAGTCGAATACATGATGCAAATTCAGATTGACTATCATAGAGACAATCCATTCCGGGTGAATCATGTGAATGCATTAGGTGACTGGAACTACTTTTTTGAAGATTGTGAGTTTGATCATGGAAAGATGATAAGGTTTAAGTTCATGTATGTAGAGTCTTATGATGGTTTGGTGTATCCTGTTTTCCATATTTGTTAGGAAATCGGATAAGGTTTAATTTCATGTATGTAGATTGTTATGACATTTTATCTATTTATTTTGTTGGGTTACATGAACAAACTTTTCAGTGGTGGGTGTGTATATACTTGTATTCGATTGGACTGTTTAGACTGTTACAAATTTTAACAGTTTATGGTAAGGACTTTCACAACACAACCATTATGTTGTAATCCTTCATATTAGTTCATAATATCACTATTTTTCGACTACTTTTGGTAGATGTAATCTTGGTAAAGAGATTGGAGTGTGGTTGGTGTATCCACTGCTAGGACATTTCAAACCACTGCTAGAGTTGATGAAACCACTGCCAGAAGAATGAATCCAATGCTTGAATTAAACCACTGCTAGAGTTGATGAAACATCTGCTAGAGTTGATGAAAACACTGCTAGAGATGATTAAAATTTTACAATGCTGAATAAAAACATTCCGAAATACATAAATCATAAATCTAATCTAAATGCTCTCCGCATGCATAGTCATACGAGGGAGTACGAGAACGAGCAAATCCCTAGAACCGAGCCTAATCTTCCTCGTCTACACCATCGTCTACACACCGCCACAAGTTGTCAGCAACCTCGCGATCTTTGTGTGTTTGATCTTTAAAAAATTTGTCGATCACAGCTTTTCTTTCAGTAGTAATGTCGTTGAAACTATGGTAGTTTTGTCTCATTTGTTCCTTTTCTACCTTTGCCTGGTCAAACAATTTGATGACGCTTATAATAGCGTTTTTTCGGGCCTCATCATCGATATTGCATTGATTTTGAACGTACACTTGCATATCTTCAACAGAATGGGGGAGACGGCAAGCCATATTAAATCTTGTGTTGGGAAGTATTTTGAGCTTCAATTGTGTTTGAAATTGTGTGTTAAAAAATGTGTTTGATGTGAAGTTGGTATTTATAGAGTGGTAAAAATTGTTTTGAAAATGTTTATTTTTTGTTTTGTTTTTTTTTTTTTTTTTGTTTTTTTTTTTTAATATTTAATGACCAAACTGTAATGTACTATCACATATCCCAAAATATTCTGTGCAACTTTTTAAAAGCGCCTTTTTTCAATTTAGCGATTTATGATACACTAATACTGTGTCTTTTATCTTTTTGTTCCCACATTCACTTCCTACCGACCAGAACCCTATCTTCTTAATAATCTAATACAACTGTCGTTTTCGTTCGATTATTAAAATTGAATTGTGCGAAAGGTTCGTCATACTTTATTGTCATGGTCCCCCATATCAATTTTGTCTATATTTAATGTTTCAATATTCGAATCTAATTAGGGTTTACATTTAAAATTATTTATATTTTTTAAAATATTGTATTTTACGTGTTCCAGTAACAGGATGGCACCTATTTGGAGTTCAGATCCTCGTTACCTGTTTGACGTTCATGTTTTGGGGGAGTTTTATTTCCAACCGTTGAGGTATGAAAATGGGGGTGTTTTTTATTGGAGTGTGTCCAAGGATAGGAAGGTGGACTATAATAGTATGTGCCAGTTTCTGAAAGAACATACTGAGCTAAATTTCCATTCGTTGTTTTTCTGTTTACCACAATGTCAATTAGAGGTAGGATTGAAACTAATAGAGTGTGATAGGGATGTGGCTGCCATGTATGACCTTGCTGATCGATATGGGAAGTTAATGATGTATATGGCACATAATCCCCAAAACTTATTTGATTTTTATTATAAAAATCTTAACTTTTATGATTCTGAAGATGATTATACAACCAAATTGATTATACATGGAAGAAGATTAAAAGATGCAAGCAATATGACATATGATGAGCTTATTGCTTGGGCAGAAGAAGAAGCAAGCATCCTTATTGATGTCGATGTCGATATGTCTGTTAGCCATAGGGATGTAGTTGCTAAGCCGAAGGTTAAGCGTAAGTTGGTTTTCATTGAAGAGCAAGATAAAGCCTTTGCAGGCGATCGATAAAAAAATTAAGGTGGTGCAAAAAAAATAAAAAATAAAACAACGCTATTTCTGAGCTGTTAGATTCTACTTTGTGACACATAAATCTAATAAAGCAGGCGATATATGTGTCACAAAGTAGCATTTAGCAGCCCAGCAAATATCGCCGTTTTTTGTTTTTTTTTGTTTTTTTTTTTTTTTTTAACTTTTTTTTTTGTTATAGCAGACACTTATATTTTACCTGGTGCGTAAAAGTTACCGATTAATTCATATCACACTTACCACGACACGTATCCATATCCATTATACTTTTTTTTTTGATGATGTAGGTTATGTTTTCAACATTACGTTACAAGCCAGCATATCAAGGGAGCAGGTTATAACACAGGTATGTTCCACAAAAGTACTTAGACAAACATAAATAACTAAGTGCATATATTAAAATATCCAACAAAATTAACCTTAATAGGTTTATAGAACATCCATAAGCATAAACATAAACATCATACATTCCTAACCATATATTAAACTGAAAACACATATGAAAAAAACCAGAAGAAACCAGTTCAGTACACCATAGACTTGAGCTTCTCAATGAATGACATAAGCTCCCTTGTTCACTTCTGCTTGTTCACAACCTTCACCAACATGTTTGCAATGTCTGCTAAATCTTCATTTAGCAAAATATTCAACTGTGAAATACTTTGCACACCTGAATCAAAGGGATACAAAAGCTCCAACTCTGCAATCACGAAATCCCTCTCAGTAACACGAGCCCTAATATCTTGGGCTTTTTTGGTTAATTCTGCTTCGTCCACCCTAGTGACAGTAACCTCCCTACGAAACTTCTCCACCATCATGTCTCTAACGAGACTAGAACCAGCAGCAGCAGCTAACTCCTCGCAGAAAGGCATTTTTGTAGTCATTTTCTTCTTTTGGTTTTTATTTTATTTAATTTTTTTTTTAACAAAACAGCAGTCATAGTTTTCCTTTGGTTTATGTGTGTTTTTATATTAGTTATAAGGTCTTTTGATTTGATAGCCACGCATAGTAATTATGGCGTTTTGACTTATAAGCCATATTCATTTGATAGCCAACTTGAACCAAAATAAGTATACTAGACTACTTGATGAATTTGTTTATAAGCCACATTCATTTGATAGCCAATTTGAACCAAAATAAGTATAGTACACTACTTGATGAATATTGAGGAAATTTTGAACCTTTGTTTTTCTTTAATTTGACATGTTTCCATGCCTGGCAGTAATCGTGACATTAGGAGACGTGTTTAAACGTATTGCAGAAGTGCATGGACTCAAAATAGTTGTATTGCTAAATTGTATATTCGACAATTGTATTTAAGTGGCCTAAATTTATATGTCTTTATTTAGTTTAGTTCCCTTTATTTTAAATTGTTAATCGAATAATTTTACTTAGTTTTTTAAACAACTTTTTTTAAGCGTTATTTTATAAGCAATAAACTTGTTTATAAGAAAGTATGATCTTTATATGAAATAAGACATGTGTTTAATAGTACTATCACGTAATCCAATATATTCTGAGCGACATTTTTTAAAGCGCCTTTTTTCTTCTTACCGCTTTCTGCCCGACAAGAACTCTACATTTATTTACAAGTCAAATGCAAATCTTTTCCGATTTGAGGTCAAACAACAATAAGTGTAAAAAAGTATTATCACACAAACCAATGTATGTATCCTGTCAAGTACTTTCACATAAACCGATGTATTCCAAGCGACCTTATTAATGCGCCATTTTCATCTTACCAACTTAAACCGAGTAGACAAACATATTTTGTTTTACTAACCAAAAATTGGATACAAGGATTTATGTGGTTGCTATTTTATTTTATGTTTTAATTTTAATTATGTCGATTATGCTATATAATTTTGCTTTTTTAATTCAACGTCAATGTAGGTTGTTTTGTAAAACACAAAGACAATTAAGATTAAGATTGACAACGACATAAACAAAAGTAGTTACACTTAACTAGTACACACATAACCCACCATAACTAACCTAAACAAAACATAAACCTAACATGAAGGCTTCAGAAATTCAAAGGACCATTGACTCAAGATGTTCAATGAAGGATAACAAAGAAGAAACGCGAGCACGCCTTTCAAAGATGGAGGTCTGCTTCCTTACAATCTCAGCCCTATCTTCAATTTGCATCCTTCTCATGTGCCGAACAGACGCAACAGACGAGTTAGTTGGACCCACAACCAACAGCTCTCCAATAAGCACATCCCTACGTTGTACACGAGCAGTTAGCTCGTCAATCTTCTCTTGCAGATCTAATTCATCCCGAACAGTATCCCTAACTTCTCCCCAATATTCCACAATCATCATGGACTTGACAGATCGAGAGTTTGCTGTACGGGATAGTTGATCCAAGAGGGGAAGACGGGGGTTGGACATTGTTGTTGTTTGTTGAGATACATTTTTTTTAGAGAGGATTAAAAATAGAGTGTGGAAATATAGAGTGATAACCACAAAATGTGTTGGTAGTTGTGATAGGAGTTGTTAAATAGAGTGGAATTATAGTTGTTTTAAAATAGAAGTGTAAAATGTATATTGTTTAGAAGAAAAAAATTGTATACTGTTCAGAAGTTATCATCATTTATGTTTTGACTGTTAATTGATATTTGTATATAGTTTAGAAGTTTTCATCATATACGTTTTTGTTTTGTCGCAACAACACAAGTTCGTTAAACATAATTTCTTATATAAGCATCAATCGATAACATAAAATGTGTTTACAAAATCACCAATGGTCCGAAAACTATACCTAAGCTACGTATAAGCAAATGTTCAAAAACTATACCTATAATCCATTTAGCGGTAATCCTAACCAAGTTATTCTCTACAAACATATCGTAACACATAAGGCGCGAACTCGTGTTAACCAGGGTCTTTTGTCAGTAGACTTTCGATATCTCCTGCTTCTTCGAGTTTGACCAAAGCTTAAGCTGCGTATTTTAAATAGCTTAGGGTTTTAAGTAATGAGAACTATGCAATCATCGGGTATTTTAAATCCTTTAAACCATTAAGCTCGAGTGGGTCATTTTAACAATTACGGTAGGAGGGTAGGATGGTGGATTTTTTGGGACATAAACCAAGTTATTGGCAGGGTGTTGGGGTCCAACCCCTTTCATGTGTAATAGCACTTTAACAAGGATAATGAGATCATGTTGTGTTCATATGCTTGTGATACACGAAATTTGATCGTGTTTGCATGCGACTATTTGAACAGTGTGTATATGGTTGAGGGATCCTGAAAACAAAGGAATGATGTTAGTGTGTCTGCTTAAAGTTATATTATACCATTGCCCGACACCATTTCCTTATCCTTTTTACAATGATCACCCCAAAATCAAACCAAAAATTCTCTACTATATTATGAACCAACAAAATTGAAGTTTGCGTCTATGACACGTGGCTTCTTTGATGGTTCACGGCGACGAGGTACACGGTTTCTTGGTCCAGTAGATATGGGAAAGTGTACAACACGTTTCTTATTACGGTTTGTAATGGTTACCTAATGATGAGAGTTGAATCTTCAAGGGTAGAAAGGTAGTGCAAAGTGGTTTAGCCATGCGTAGAGAGTTCATAACCGTGCCTGTGTCTGTTTTTAGTGTCTGTTTGTTGATGAGAAACTCCATGTTTCTGTGTAACAAAGAGATGTCAGAGATTATAAGAAATAGATGACATGGTTTTGTAATGATAGTGATGGCGAGTGAAGTGGAGTTAATGAGGCACCCTCAAAAACACTCATATCGCTCGCCACCATTATATATATATATCATTACCAACCATTTCATCTATCTTGTTATCATCTATGATCTCATACCACACGGAAACATGGAATTTGTCACCAAAAAAGACACCACTAAAAACACAAACTCAGTTAAACAATCTCAAAGCAAGCTAAACCCTTATGCACCACCTTTCTACACTTGATAATTCAACCCTCTTCAGCAGGTAACTTCTACATACCGTAACAAGAAATGGCTTTACACTTTCCGGTATCTACCGGACCAAGAAACCGTGTACCTCCTCGTCGTAAACCATCAGAGAAGCTACGTGTCATGGCTGTTTGATTTCTATATTGTTGTTTGATAATATAGGAGAGAATTGTTGGTGAGTTTTTGGGAAGATCATTGTAAAAAGGAGAATGAAATGGTGTTGGGCAATGGTATAGTAGCACTTTAAGCACACACACTAACAGCATTCTTTTGTTTTCAAGAACCCTCAACCATATACACACTGTTCAAATAGTCGGCCGCAAACACGATCAAATCTTTTGTATCACAAGCATATGAACACAACATGATCTCATTATCCTAGTTAAAGTTCTATTACACAAGAAAGGGGTTGGACCCCAAAACCATGCCAATAATTTGGTTTATGTCCCAAAAATCCACCATCCTACCCTCATACCCTAATTGTTAAAATGACCAACTCGAGCTTAATGGTTTAAAGGGTCTTTTTGAAACCCGATGCTTGGATAGTTCTCATTACTTAAAACCCTAAGCTATATAAAATACGCAACGACATATCTTACCTTTTGGCCCCGACTGCGGTCACGGCTTGGCCTCGGATTGGAACCCATGACACCTAATCAATTTGAAACAAGTATAAAAGCAAATCATATATTCCTACAACTAATCAATTGCACATACTATATAACAATACCTAATAAACAAGAGATACCCAGTTAAGATTAAAACTATATAACAAAAACCCATGTAGCTTTTTACGGTCAGTCAAGAGTATTTATAAAAAGTAGTAAACGATACATGCGCGGTGATGTAGTGGTGGTGGAGGCGGCGCTATGATGTAGTGGTGGTGCAGTGATGAAGATGAAGATGAAGAAGTTGAGGTGAAAGCAGTTGAGGTTAATAATTGGGGTATGTGTGATATGGGTAGTATCTGAGTTATAGGTTCTTAAATAGAAGTTAATATGGAATCATAAATTAATGTGGGGAAGGTATAAGTTGTTGAGGAGTAAATTAATTGGTTGACTTTCGTATTCATTAAGTGTTTGGTTATTTGACACGTTGCAAATTATTTAAAAAAATCGTATATTACAAATTATTTTAAAAAATTACGAAACGAGACACGTATATTACAAATTATTTTAAAAAATCGTAAGTCGTACATATAAGCACGTGATTTTCATTCTTTCTTGTACTTGACCTGATAATGTATACTTGGGGGGCTGTTTTGTAAATTTGATGTATCCACTGCTAGCGTCTATGAAACCCCTGCTAGTGGTCTTCAACCCGCTGCTAGCAGCTTCCTCTTAATGTATCATTTGAGGGGCTGTTTTGTAAATTTGATGTATCCACTGCTACCGTCTATGAAACCCCTGCTAGTGCCTATCAAACCACTGCTTGTGGTTGTCAATGCACTGCCAGTGGTTTTCCTGATAATATATACTTGGGGGGTTGTTTTGTAAATTTGATGTATCCACTGCTATACTTTATCAAACCACTGCTAGTTGTTTGAAATCCACTGCTATCAGTTGCATGGTAATGTATACTTCAAGGGGGTGTTTTGTAAATTTGGTGCAAACTTATTTTTTCCCCCAAATCACTGCCAGTTGAACTAATTGATCTTCAAATCACTTCCAATTGACGCTCCACATAAACCCTAACCACTCAAAACTGGTAATTTCAAAATCCCGCTTCATATTCCAAAACAACTCACAATGCCGTCGCAGTATTCCAACACCCATAACCTAGTTGCTTACTTAATAAAAAATAATCATTCAGATGGTTTTCATGACATGATTGAATTTATCAACCACACTAAAATTCGGTTTGCACTAAGTGTAGCACCCACAATTCTTAAAGATTATATACATGCTTTTTGGGGTAATGCTGAGATACAGGAGCGAGATGGATTTGAGGTGTTTAGGACTGTGGTGGATGATAATGAGATTTTGGTGGATGAGGAAGTCATTAGAGGTACGTTGATGTTCGATGATGCTAACGGACTAGTTAATCTTTCTGATAATGATATATTTATATTTTTTGGGTAAAGGGGAGTAATCCTGCACCCTGGTAAATATATTAACCAAATAAACGTTTAAGTACAATGGATATGAGTGAAGTCCCATATCTCAGCCCGTTACATAGGCATAAAGCTTACATAACAAGACACTTCCAATTCTCTAAACAAGAAAACAAACCACTACTAAAATGATAACATATGACACAACAAAATAAAATTACTTCCTAGGACCTTGAAACTTTGTGCCATACATGGCATTAAAGGTATCCAAATTCCCCGGAAGATCACGAACCTGTTTCGCATAGTCGTCGAAGTCATAGTCATCATACTCATCTTCAAACTCGTGTCCACCACCAAAAATATTAACAGACTCATCAAATGGGTTAGCAACAACCTCATCTTCAGAATCAGATACCACAATCTCTCCCACTTTAGAAAAAGGGTTGGCTCTCTTAGTAGAAGAGGTAGCCGGAATAGGTTGACCATCATCATCCACAAGAGTAGCTTTCCCATCAATAATTAGCTTTTCAAGCTTACCAATTTTCTCAGCTATGGGAGTAGAACCAACATCCATTGATCCCATTGAATCACTCACAAGCTTGGCAGCAGAAGAAGTCCCAATCTCCGGAGACTTAGACGCCTCACCAAGGTCCATCCCCCGAGAGCCATCAATACCTGCTTCCTTAGTAGTACCAGAAGTACTAACCTTGGATGCAGAAGAAACAAAAGGCTTAGATGCCACACCAATATCAACACGAGGGTCCTTCCCCCGAGAACCATCAATACCTGCTTCCTTAGTAGTACCAGAGGACCTCCCAGTCTTCGCCGCATCAGTAGTAGAATCAACTACAGTACTTGGGATGTCTGGTTCATCATCCACCCCAAGAGCCCCAAAAGAGTTTGACGTATTAAGTGGTGTACCGTTAGCATTAACACGAGCAGCAGCTGGTGTCTTCATCTTTGCAACATAAACCTGCTTCCTAGGCGCAAATCTAGGACCCTTATCCATATTAATACCACTAGGCATCTTTGTACCTTTAGGTTTGGACTTCCGATTCTGCACCACCTTAAAACCATCATCATGTGCTTCCTCATTCGAGTTGGGAGCGACATCATTATGCTCCTTAATACTCATAGGGCAACAATCATTATCATGCCCAAACACTTTACATTCCGCACAATGTGGAGGCTTCCATTCATATTCCACCTTGATACGTGCCGTAGTAAAACCACTATCGTCCTTTTTAGGGATCGCCATAGTCACCACATGTTTAAGTTCAGAATCTGATGATAGTTCCACAAGAGCACGTGCAAAACTTATTCGACCCCATGAATCAACACACATAGAACTAGTAAACGCATCTAACATAATCGACGTACCCACCTGAGTAGCAATAAGGCTCAATCCGTCTTCCGAATATGCAAGTAACGGCACGTTATGCAATTTAATCCATACGGGCACTTTAGTAACCTCACTTTTGGACAATAGCACATCAGGAGTCCATTTAGTGAGAATGATAGGAGAATTGCGAATAATCCAAGGGCCCTGCTGAATGACATTATCAACACCCTCTTTAGAAGCAAATTTAAAAAGAAACACACCATCGTCATTCTTCATGAGTTTCTGTAACCCAAACTTACCCCACGTGTTAGTAACATAATTTTGGACCAAAGGAAAGGCAATATTCTTGCCAACAAAGAAGCCAACAAGAGTATTATCATAGCGGTTACACACACTCTCCATAGCAGCTTTAGGAAGAACAGTATCATGATTATCAATCCGATTAACATTCACTAAAGGTCGAAAGTTAACTCTTTTAGTGACATGTTCCGGATTTAAAACATGAGCAAACGACCTTACGTTATTGGACACCTTTTCACTACCATTATCATCAAGACCAGAAGTTGACCCCTTAGATACATTCATAGCAGCAGTAGCAGTCCCAGCCATCGAAGTAACACCAGGGTAGACCAAATCCGGATTCACATACGTGTCCAGATCTATAGCATCACTAGAATTAATGCTCGAATTCACCCCACCCAAAACTGAACCAGCCATACTATCAACCCAGGGATCCGGACAAGATGTTTGTTCCAGATTAGAAGAACTCACAACAGTTTCAAATGTGCCATCATGAGTACTAGGGTTTCGCAAAACCCTAGTAGCTTTTCGCACTTCAGGACCAGTCGTATCACCATCCAATTCGTACTTACCATTGAGACTTTTAAGCCTAGCACCCAAAGCATTAATATCCAGCGAAGCATACGGATTAGGCTCCTTATTCAATCCAACTTGATCGGCCAAGTTGGTGGCTGCATTTGCAGTCTTCTTCGACGAACCATCCTTGTTGAAAAACCCTTTCTCCATCACACGACACCCCAAAAACAATCACACAACAGCCAATAATAACAGCAACAGCCCAGCAATAACCTAAAAACGACCAAGAAACCCTAACTGATAGCGCCACGCACAACCAAACTAACCAGCCTCCATAATCAAGAGCATAACCTGATAGATAAGAAAGTGAAAACCACCCTTGAGTATTAAACCGACACAAAGAATCACCAATAAAACACAAAGCGATTCATAAAACCAAAAAACCCTAACTATCGCTTGATAAAAACCCTAACTGAATTGAAACTAAAAAACGATCTGATAAAATCAGAAACGTATTAGAATCAGTCGAATTAGATGAATTAGTATGATCGATTAGCAAAAAATAAGGGTTTCGGTTTTTTCTTGAAAGTCGCTAGGGAGAAAAGTCAACTTAGGGTTTACTTTTTAACTCGTAGATTATAATTGATGTATAATGATATATTTATAGGTTTACAAAGATTAGGTTATGCAAGAAGGGGAGACAGGGTAAATTTTTTTAAATGTATGTTTTCTCCCGAATGGAAGTTTTTAATTCACACCTTGCTGATGTGTCTGAGTAATAAGACCACTGGGTTTAATGAATTTCCCTCCAAAATTGCAACTGCTTTAATTTGTCTATCTGAAGGGAGGGAATTCAATTGGTCTAGCATGATTTTTGAAGGGTTTTTGCAGAATATTAGGAAGAAAGGTAAATATTACTTGTATCCTAGGTTTGTTCAACTTATTGTGGATAGCCAAATAGCAGAACCTGTTGAACATAATACAAAGTATGAGGTGCATTATATGCATCCTAAGGTTTTTGCTCATATGAGGAACCAAAAGCCTAATTTAACAATCCCAATTGTTCCATTGTTCCCTCATATGATTAATTTACCTGTCATTCGTGAGTTTGATGATGTAAATGAACCCCAATTGACTGGACCTGAACCCATTAACACCGTAGTTGCACCCACTGTTAGTATGAGTGTAACCATTGACACCAACCCTGATGCTATGATAACTTCACCAGTCGCACCAGTTCACACTGGTCGAACTGAGGAGGGTACCTTGGAACATCAACATGAATGGACGGATAATGATGAACATCAACATGATGCCTTTTCCAATGAACCACCTCTCGGACCAGTTAACACAGGTCGAGTTGGGGATGAAAATCGTGAACGATTAAATGAATTGACGGTTAAATGTAAAAAAATGGAGAATACGATCAGACAATTGAAGCACAGGATGTTTGTGATGGAGAAAGTTAGGAGACATGGGCGTAGTGTTGTTAGAAGAGTTAGGAAACATACTAAGAATGTGAGATCCTGTCAAGATGTGGTTTTGGAGGACCAAAAAAAAAACAGGGGACGACTGAAGGATTTGATTCAGGGGAGGATGCAGTTGTGCATATGGATGAGGATGTGGATATGGATAGTGTAGATCATGGAGGGCAGTATGTGGTGTCTGATAAAGATGGGAATGAAGCTGTACTCGAGATCGTGAAGACTGTATTAGATGATATAGAGAAGGATTTGGTGCAGGAAACATCCACTGATAGTCTTTCAGAACCCACCGCTACAACTTCAACTGAGGTAAACCCACCAAGTGATGTACAAGTTCAAGAGATGGAGGTGGTGCAGGACACATCCACTGCTAGTGTTTCTGTAACCACTGATAGTCTTTCAGAACCCACCGCTACAACTTCAACTGAGGTAAACCCAGCAACTGATGTACAAGTTCAAGAGATGGAGGTGGTTCAGGACACATCCACTGCTAGTGTTTCTGTAACCACTGATAGTTACACAGAACCCACTGCTACAACTGAAACTGAGTTAACCCAACCAAGTGATGCACAAGTTAAAGAGAAGGAGTTGGTGCAGGACACATCCACTGCTAGTGTTTCTGTAACCACTGATAGTTACACGGAACCCACTGCTACAACTGAAACTGAGTTAACCCCACCAAGTGATGCACAAGTTAAAGAGAAGGAGGTGGTGCAGGACACATCCACTGCTAGTGTTTCTGTAACCACTGATAGTTACTCAGAACCCACTGCTACAACTTCAACTGAGGTAACGACACCAAGTCATGTACACGTTAAAGAGAAGGAGGTGCTAAAGGAGACATCCATGGCTAGCGTTTCTGTAACCACGGCTAGTTTGAAAACTGTAGTAGACAATATAGTAGTCTCACACACTGCTATTACTACCACATCTACAATTGTCACAACTACATCTGTTTCACCACCTAAATCAAAAGAAGTTGACAAGGAGGCTGCCAGTACACTGATAAATTTAAGCAATAGTTCATCAAACCCTACACCTACCATTGCACCGGCTCCTATATTTCTTAAACCAACTGGACCTAAACCCTTGACTAAAAGCTTGACTATTGGTGAGCCTTTGAACAAGAAGGTGGCTCTACCAGATATTGGAAAGGGAAAAGGTATTGTTGAACCTGATATAAAGTTTAAGAATAAACAAGAGCATATCGCTTATGATCATGACCTTGGTGTAAGAATCATAGCTGTAGAAAAAGCAGAAATAGAAAGGAAAAGGCTACAAGAGGAGGAAGCTAATCAGAGATGGATAGATGATTGGGAGGATTCACAATCCTTTCTTGAAGCTTCTACTAATATTGGGAATGAGTACACTCGTGAAGTGTGGGAACTGTTCTCTAATAATCAAAAAGCAAGAATCTTGTGTGAATGGGCAACAAGGTTCAAAAAAGAGAAAAAGCAAGTCAAAAGAAAGAAACCTCCTACAAAGAGCGAGATGAGAAATTCATACATGAAGATTATCAAGAATTCAGGCATAAATGTTGGTGTAAATCTAAGAACATGTTCAGTTGAGAGGCTGAAGGAGCTTTGTCAGATGTGTATGAGGGTTAATGAAGATCACATTCCTATGAATTCTAAGAAAGAAGCAAAATGGTTAAAGAAGCAATCCAGTTATAAAAGACAAAAGGTGGATGAAGATTTGAAAAGGAAAGAAAGAACTAAACAGTATTTTAAGGAGACTAATAGTCCTAATCCTGAACCTATTAATCCTATTCATTTAAAAGCAGTTCATCCTATTATCGATTGGCAGATTGTTATACAAAGAGGTAGAGAAGTAGTTGAGATTACAAGAGGTGATGGATGCAAATCCACTTATTTCACATTTGGGATCTTACTGGATTGTTTGACTAACAGTGATTTGGACCAGTTGTGGAAAGTAATGAAGTTCAGATATGGGAAGTTAGGTCCAAATGGAGAGTTAGCTAAGTTTGTGTGGGCTGCTATAAAGACCATGTTTGAACCTGATCTTGATGCTGAATATTGGTATGATTGTGAGGTGGATGAATGGCTATTGTACTCATACTGCAAGGTTCATGGTGTAAAAACTAAAAAAAATGATAGGTTTTTCATGTTCGTTGATAGGGATTATCCTTTATCAAAGAATGTGGCAAGACAAATGCTGGAAGCTAAACTCAGTTCAAGAGGAACAAAGGAGACACATCCTATAATTGATCCACTGTTTCAAAAGATAGAGAAGATTGCAGACATACAAGGAACCTACTGCCAGAGGTAATTAAACCAATCCTAGAAGATTGAATCCACTGCTGATGTTAGAATGCGGCTAGTAGTAAAGTGTAACGGATTAGGCGAAAAAATTTGTAAATCAATAAATTGATGCAAAAAAGGTCAGACGATACTTTAACAATGTGAAGTTAATGTATTCGATTGTTCAAATTTTGTTATTTTCGCAACCTCATTTTATTAAATTAAAATCCCATATATTCCATAGACAAGGAACCCTAAACAATACCCTAAACCGTTTCCCAAGAAACGTATAAACATAACACTAAATAAGATATACACAATCACTTCCTAATAAAGCTCATGTATATCCAAACTAAATATACTAAACACGGAATAACAACTTCAGCAGAAACCAAATGATCACTATATATCTTCGGCAGAATTATGTCTTCGGTAGAATCCACACTACTTCAGCAGAATCCATTCAGCATTAACTTGTTCGTTTTAATCCATACTTCACATAATTCCCAACAGGATGTTCACCTAAACTGGAATTTGACTAGGTTAGGTTCCAGTTTTTTGAAAGATCTTTAACTAAGCAGCACCAGTTGATTGTATACGAACATCAGAAGCAAAGACTCAAAATAGATATTTAACTGGAATTTGACTAGGTTTGTGTTTCTCTGAGTTTGTTTTGCAGCATGCCCTGTTCAGTTATTTCTCATCAAGTGTGGTCCTTTGGTATATGGTCTAGTAAGCTCAAAGCTTATTTCTCACCAGATCTTTGCAGCAACATATGACATCATGTAAATCAAAACATATAAGTTTCATACTATTCTCATCACTTCCAGGTGTGTTAACTCCTGCGAGAGGTGAATCATTGAAAATAATGGGTTTGATGTCTCTTTACCAATAGCCATCACTACTAGAGTAGCCATATGTTTTGAGTTCGAAAACTATGGTACATTGATAACCATCTGATTTATTGGCAAACCAGCAACCATATAAACGGATTTGACTTGTCTTTACCTGTAGCCGTTTGCTCAGGACTAGTCAATTCTTAGTATTGGTGAATTGAGAACCAAATATGGATTCAGTTGCCTTTACCACATTCCATATTCATGTGGGCTAGCCAATTCTTGGATTCCAAAAAGGAATAGACCATGGTGAATTGATGACCATTCAACCCTCAGCAGTTAAGCATGGGTGGTTGTAGACCCTATGATTTTGAGCAAACCATTACAGCTATCAACAGATTTGTTGTGTCTTTACCAAAGCTGTACCCTTTGGACTAGCCAACTCTTTGACATACACAAGGTATATCTGGTGAGTTAAAAACCATCAGAATGGTACAACAAACAAACCTGCATAAATGTTAATTTTATTATTATTATTATTATTTTTAACTAAGAAATTGAAAAATAACACAGAAATTGACAAATAACACAAATAACACAAACTAAATGTAACAAAACAAGGTAGTGCAGAGAGTACCAAGTACCATGATAAGGATGAGGATGAGGCCTATTGCTGTTGAAGAAGTTGAGTCTTGATCAAACCCACCAATGTTGAAGCAGACAGTCTTTCATTGCCCACTGGATCTGGAGGAATCTCCAATTTCTGACTAAGCATTCGTTCCATAAGTCTGTTGGGCAATGGATACTTTCTTTCAGCAAGCATACAGACAGTGATTCCACCCTTAGTCTCAAGCACATGCACACGAGGGAGAGGATAGAATCTCCAGGACGCAACCTTCCACCGATGTGAGTTCTCCCAAATGGAATGTGCTTTACTATTGGGAGAATGAGAGTTTAACAGGACTTGAAGATCTCCCGGTAAGAACATCCCAGAACCTTGTGGTTCCTTGTTGCAGTAATGGGTGGTAACACGAGTGTACAGAGTAAGTAAGTCTGCCCTGTCTATCAAGTGTAGAATTTCCTTCAGAAAGGTGAATTCCATTGAAGTGGAGTCCTTTCGATGAATGACATTCATCTGATCATCCTTCAGATTCCAATCGACCAACACATTTTGATCTCCCTCAGGAAAATCAACACCAGAACCCTCTGTAATGAAAGTTGAGTTATCAGCTTCAAGATCCAAGGGAGATCTTTTGGCCATTCTCTTCTTCCTCCTACCAGGCTTATGGATTTCCCCAGAGGGAGCATTTTCAGTTTGAACATTTGTGGTAAGACTTGAAGAGGCAGAGGGAGAGTTAGTTGGACCACCTTCACGTAGTGCATTCATCCTGTGAAGCATCTTTACCGCCCTTTCTGTTTTTATTTCTGCGAGATCAGCTTCCTTGACTTTAGAAGCTTCGTGTGTGTCAACGGTTGCCACAGATGAAGTGGGGGCTGATATATCAGGTGCTTCAGGAGAATTGGTAGATGGTTCAGCAGATGGACCCTTGTCAGTAGAGGAAGCAACTTCAGCAGATGCTTTAGTAGAAATGACTGGAGAAGTCACCTTGGGTGAAGCATCATCAGACTTGAGTCTTTTGGCTTCTTGAGTAACTTCATTCTCAGCAATCCTTTTCAAGTTGGTAGAATGTGTTGAAGATGATGATTTGTCCCTCATGATCTGTTTATATTTGCGAAACAGGACATGATCAGGAAAAGCCTTGACTTATTTCATTGTTAAGCCAGAGTTGTACATCGAGCATTGATTTTTCACCACCATTCTCATTTCAGTTTTAGTAGGAGTTTTCTCTTTGTTCTTCTGAGCTTTGATGGCCCTCCTTTGTACGATAGCTTCTTGCTTCCTTTGTCTTCCCTGAGCCATCATTTGATCCACATAACTTTCACTGTTGAAATCTCCACCTAGTATACTTTGAGCAAGAGAAGGTCTTGAAATAACTTGCTCAGTTAGAGTATCCCAGTATTCAGCAGGCATCTGAACACGCATTTAATCCATTTCTCTTCTTTTCTCAGGAGGTAAAGATGAAAAGTCCTCTGTCTCAAGTTGTTGAGCCAATACTTCACTTTTCTTTGACTTCTCAAGCTCAGCCAATCTACTTGCTTGTCCTAGTCTTTCCTCCTCACTTACCTGGTCTGGACCAAGCTCATCTTTAGTTATTACATCTTTCCCTTTATCATCAGGCTTCTTAGCACACTCATCTTTAGTTATATCCACGACAGGAACCTCAGTAGCAATACCCAGGTCAACTGTAGGAGAAACACGTTGATGCAGATTATCAACTGGAAGATCTGCTGAAGGTGAAGGGCCTGTTTGTTCTTGAACAGATGAAGATTGACCATGATATGAAGATACATCTTCAATTTGCACATCAGCAGATGCAGCCTTGTCAACACCAGGTTCCTTTGAAGTTTCAGAAGAAACCTTACTTAAATAAGATCTCTTTCTTCTTTTGTAGAGAACAGGTTCCTTCTTCTTTGAGGAAGCAGCAACTACTGATGAAGGATCATTAAGAGACACATCAGCCAACATATCAAGAGACCCAAACTGAGGTACTTCTTGTTCTTCATCAGAAGAAACCACAAGCTTCCTTTTGGAGCCCCCTTTGATTTTGTCCTCTAATTCCTTGACTTGATTCTGCAGTACTTCAATCTTACTACCAAGAAAATACTTGGTCTCTGCAAGCTCCTTTTTCAGACTAGTCACCTCAGTAGCATACCTGTTGACAAGAGCATAAACAGATGAGAGTGTAATAGGGTCCTCAGCTCCACCAGCAGATTGCTCTGTGGTAAGGGGAGTTTCATTGGACCTTTCAGTAGAATCATGATCATGCTCAAAGTGAGGAAGATCTTCATTGTGAGGATCCCTAACAGGACTTGGTGTGGGTAGTCTGTTAAGATCAGACTCATCATGTGTAACTAGTGTGGGTGTTGGACTGGGACAAGGTGGCTGGTCTGGAGCAACATGAGTTGCTTCAACAGTTGATGAGGGGCCCTCATCAATGTTAACTAACGGATTACCATCAGTAGCAACAGGTGAAGAAGGAGGATTATTAGCCACATTCTCCTCATCAGCAGCCTCATTGGCTTGGGGCAACATGGCTGCAAGCAAGGGATGATGTTCCCCCTGAAAGTGAGTTCTCATGGTTGCAAATAATTTAGCAGTCAAAGCACCTATGGGATAAAAGGATTAGGCTTGGGTAGTGGTGTCTAAAATCATTTGCAGAAACCTTGGGTACATTAAAAACTTAGTCTTTTTCCTTTGAAGATTTTCAACCATGTTTTCAAAAATATACTTAGAAAAATTGTAAGTTACCCCTTGGGAAAGAAAAACAATACCACATCCTAGTTGTGAAGAGAACTGGTCCCATGCTCCTGACTTGTTGCTTATGCATTGAAGTAGCGTGTGAACCAGGAACCTCCACTTCGGGTAAAGTTCATTCTTCAGCCACATATCAGTCCTTGTACCTCGATAGCCAATTGCCCTTAGCCCAGTAAGCACGTCTTCCTGATTAGACTGAAATTCTCCATCAGCATCTTCCAAGCGAAGCTTCCTCCTTATTAGGTCCTCTGTCACTATGTGCTCTGTTCCATCAATCACAGCCCTAATCTCTGTCTCATTCCTCTGCACAGCAGATTCCCAAAACTGAGTAACCAGTGATTCATATATCTCATTCGGAGAATGTGTAAAAGCATAACAAATGTTGGACCTATTCAAGAATTCCACCATTGGTTCGTACAATTCATATCCCTTACCTTTTCCCAGAAATGCAACCTTGTTGTGATCATTTTTAAATTCAAAAGCCATGAGGGATATGAGTTTTTAGGGTTATGTTTCTCGTAATGGTGAGTGTTTGTGGATGCAGGATGAGAGGGAATTGGTTTGTTCTGAAGAGAGTGATGGTGGAGAGAAAGTTTTTGCCCAAATTATAGTCAAAGAAAAATTGACCGTTTGGTTGACCGTCGCTGACGTGTATTTCAACTTTGACCAACCCCAAAATAACGCTTTTAGCATAAACACATGGTCAATCTGCTGAAGTTATACACTTCAGCAGAAACCATCCAAGATAAGAATATCTTCGGTAAGTTTCTAGAATTACTGTGCCACCCACTCGCATTAATTTTCATTGAACCTCTAACCCGTCTATAAAATGATCCCAATGTATACTTATCTCTTCATCAAAGATCCCCAAATGTTTACCACAAACCCTAGATTCAAAAACAAACCCCAATGAACCAAATTGTATCATGAATACCAAACCTGAGATCATAGATCTCACAACATCATCCTCTTCATCATCATCAAGTGGTGATTCAAACCCATGGCTACATTATTTTCCTCAACCTTATCCACGACCAAATAAATCACCCTTTCTCCCTTTTTCAGAAGATGATAGTGTAGTGAATCCAAGTGAATCTGCTGATGATTATGATGACTCCTATAAGGAGGGAACATCATACTCCCAACCTCCAGCACCTCGGTCTCAACAAAGGCCTCGTGCCAGGAATCCGCCACTCCCCAAAGATAGAGAGGTGGTTCTTGGTCTCACTGCACCATCTTTTGGTGCATCAACACACATCGTATAATAGAAGGGCTTAGGGAGGGTGGATGGATTGCATTTTGGTTGAAATACATAGATGAAGCACACAGGAGACGTTATTTTTCTCCATCGTCATGTGTGGTCATCGTCATCATCAACGTTTGCATCAATCCATCCTCTCCATTTTGGTCCTTAGCATCTTCGTCGTATTGGTCATGCATATCCAGCCATCGAGATAGACGGAATGGGTGGGTATGCAAGACCCACGAACGCATATCCAGCATCTAATGCATATCCAACATTCACTTAGATGTTAGAATAGATGATATGTACTATATTAGGATTAGCGTAAGTGTATAGCTCGTATCTTGAAGATGCATTTGTAGTAGGTTGACTTTTGTAAGCTGTAAGCTGTAAACTGTTTCTTGAATGAATGAAAGAACAATTTGACTTCAATTTCTTTTCTTCAGTATTATAACTTCAGTGGAATCAAATTGTTTGCTATCTTGACCATATACCAATGAACCACACTTGATGAATTTGATCTTGATCATGGGATAGAGAAACTGCAATTCAGACAAGGAATAGACAAAATGCAATCCAGAAAACTGTAAAACAGACACAAAAACACACAAGAACAATAGAAAGACAAACAAACTAAAGAATTATTAGAAGTTAGTGTTGGTAAAAAAAATAATACACAAAAATATGCAGAGTTTGCACAAATCCTCTCCTAAGGCATATGCCTCCCCTGAGGCCTATGCCTCCCCTTAAACTCTGTAGTCAAGGGTTTAGCATGCCAATATTGACCACAAGGTGTTGAAACCTTGGTCCATCAAACGCTTTTGTTAACAAGTCTACCACATTATCTTCGGAGATAGAAAACGGCTACAGGTAAAGACACATCAAATCCGTTTATATAGTTTCTGGTTTGCCTATATCCAGCTTCTAGTGTGAAAGATGTGAGCGATCATGCATATCCAACAGCCTGTTAGATGTTGGAATAGATGAAATGAATGAATGAACAATATGTATAGCTGTTTTCTTGTAGTTGGATTTGATGTTGATTGTACTCTGTAAGAGGTAAGCTGTAAACTGTTTCTCGAATGAATGAATGAACAATATGTTTTTATAGAAAAGAACCAAAAATTTCCAATTGATTCAACAGTTGATTGTATAACATTCTCACAACGTAACATAAAAAAACAATAAAAGCAACCCATTCCTGTAGATATTATTATTCAAGTAACAAACATTGAAAATTCTAGATGACTGATAAGTTGTGCTTCCATTGTGTTAAAGTTCAAATTGGAGTAACTATAAATCGTCCAAATGAACAACATTTTCAGTTACAGGTTGTGACTGAATGTTATTAGGAACGATGTTTTCAGGAGTAGATGATTCACATTTCCATACGAAATCATTGTTTGATTGAGCACTTGCTTCTCCCTCTTCGACCTCTACACGCGTCCTCTGTCCTCCATCTCGTTCTTGTTCCACTGCTTCTTCGTTGGTTGTAGGGGTGCACGATTGTGACTTTCTTTTACGTTTCTGACATGTGACATTAGTTCAAACAACCATATGAGTAATTACATTAAAAATTATATCCCTTGAAATAAAATATAGAAACACACTTGCCTTGCTTGTCATCAACGGCTCAGTACATGACTGTCTTGTGTGTCCTGCCTTTCCACACCTGCCACAGGTTTTGCTTTCTGGCTCTTCCCCCTGTGATCGGATACGTGTTTTTTCTTTGGGTCTTCCAGGTTGTCGCTTATCCATAGCAGGAGGTTTTACGGTTTGCAAGTCATCAGGAGTACGCCACAAGGATACATCTTTTAGAGGATAAACACTTGCTTCGTATGTATTTTTTAGTGACGTTTTCTTAAACCAATACATCGCCCAACTGCTAGCGTCAGTCATCCCTTCAACTCTAGACACAGCACAAACATGACCACAAGGTAGACCAGATAGCTGCCATTTGCGGCAAGTGCATTCTCTGTTGTCAAAGTCAACAATATGAACATGTTTCGGATCAGTAACTTGGTAAATCTTGTGCATCTCAATTCCGTTAACACCCCAATTAGCACTCTTTGCCATTCTGTTGTTTACTTTTGCATTTGCCCATTCGCTAAGTTCATCCGTTGGAGCATCTGAAATAAAAAAATAATAATACATTTTCGAGCGACGTGACAAATATGTTTTATTATAATAGACAGTTTTTTTAAGTTACCTTTGTATTTTGCTCGACGTTCAAAATACCATTTTTGTAGAAGCCTTCGGTAGTACTCCATTAGCTGGGTTATTGGAACCGTCCTAACATCTTTGGTTACAGAGTTTACTGATTCTGCACTATTTGAGGTCAAATAATTGTACCTGTTTGCAGGGCAGTAAGCACGCGACCATTTATCAAATGCAGCTTCATCTTTTAGTTTTTTATACACATCAGGTTTTAATGATCGAATCTCTGAAATTGAAGCATCAAACTCCTACTCTGTGTAAGCTTTGCATGTCCTCCAATATATAGCCTTCCACTTTCTAGTTTTCAAAGTGCAGTTCATCATTAAATGCCGACAACAAAAACCATGAAACGCGTTGGGAAAAACGGTACTACATGCATGTGCAATAGCCGGATGTCTGTCAGAGATGATGGCCAAATCTTTTACTTCACCAATGCATTCTTTAAGTTTGCTCAAAAACCATGTCCATGATTCATTGGTCTCACCTTGAGATACACCAGTTGCAATAGGTATAATCTGGTTGTTGCCGTCCATCCCAACAACAACCAGATTCGTACCAAGGTATCTCCCTTTAAGATGTGCGGCATCAATGATTAGCAATGGTCGCATAAAACGTAAGAAGCTCCGAATCTATTTTAAATCAATCAGAAATAAAAGATTGCTTAATTAATAAAATTTTGATAATAATAAAGGTATTAATCACAAATAAAAGATAATAGAATATATGGAAAACTTACAGCAACACCGAAACCAATGAATACCATCTTAAACCGATCTGTCTCATCTGTCTCAATGTGTGTTACTGTCCCCTCATTTTGCAACTTTAAGTTATAGCAGTAATACGGCAACTGCTCAAAAGACTCCCTAGGACAACCGTTCAACAACTATAATGCAATGTTTTTCCCACCCCAAGCTCGGTAGTAAGAAATGTCTACTTTCCAATCAACATTAAAATCTTTTTTTATGTCCGCACCCGTATATACCCGTTTGTAATTCCTCAATTTATCAATTAGTATGTGACCCACTAATTTTCGGGTAGCATTTCGATGATTAGGATGAATTTTTGTTCTGGAACATGTATGACAGTCGTTAATGGAAGTAACATAGAAGTATTGGCTAACAACACTTTTTCGTGCGTTAATGTACCAGTTACAACCTTCTACAAAACAAGCTACACCGTACCTTTTCTTACATGAGTTAGTAACTTTATACTCAAACATATCAACCAACGCTTTTATTCCTATTGCATAAATGCATCCTTGCTTATCATCAAACCGACTACCCACCTTTAATTTAGATACTACTGGGTGTTTATGGTTACTTAGCTTTTTAATTATGGGATCAGCTGAAGTGGGTGGATCAGGGATATTTAGAAATGTGGTTTTCTGCCAACTAGGATGCACATCTACATTAACGTTTGCACCTGCACCCTCCTTATTATGATCTTCAACTTTTGGTGATTCAAAATAAGATTCTTGAGGCAACAAAGGAACATTAAGATCAATATCAAGAGTCTTAGAAGAAGTAGGCGGCTTTACCTCTGAAGATTTCTCGATAAGTTTGATGTATAGCGTCTGGATCAAGTTCCGCTTACAGCATATTTCATGAACGAAGAAAGAAACATCATCATCGTCACTCACATGAATTTTGGTTAAATCGGACATGTAGTATAAACTGATGATCTTATCTTTAATCTGATATTTGTTAGTGAGATAGGTAATCAGCTGTAGGTAGGTGATGTTAACTGGAAGTAAAACTCCACGAATTGATGTCTCAAAATCCAAATAAAGTTTGAATTTTTGGGGATTAGCCGAAGTCATTTTTCTGGGATTTGTGTTCACTTTTCTGGGTTTGTACGAAACAATAAGGGAACCAAAATAAAATTCGCTGAAAATAGGACCTTTTAGTCGCTCAATATAAAATTCGCTAAAAATTTTACCTCCGCAATATTCATTACCCACTCATTCACAAAGTATATTTCCCGCCAAATTTGATGTGACTCTACTATAAAAGCGTCGAGTTTACTCATTGGGTAAATAAAACAATGGCTCCCTCCTTTGCCTCTACCTCCAGATCCAATAGAAAGCCATTGGAATACTACATCAATGCTACACACTGCGAATGTCCAAAACCATTACCGGTGGAAGTACAAACCTCTTGGACCCGGACTCATCATGGTAGAAGATTCAAGGCCTGTCCAATTTATGTAATATTATTATGCATTGTACTTATTTTACTTGTTAGGTTGAATATGTGAATTTAACAAATTTTTATTTTAGGACAAAAAGACCAAATGTAACTTCTATGGGTTCCTAGACCCGGAACTACCAACTGAGTATTACAAAGATTTGTTTTACAAGGAACATGAGGAAAAGAAACATTTAATAAAGACGAGAAAGATTTCAGTCTCGGATGAAGTTATTGAGGTTTCAAACAATGATATCATCAAAATGTTGGATGAGTTGACTTTTATCAAGTCAAGAGTGCAAGTTCATGACAAAGTTGTGTTGGTTTTCAGTTTGATTGTTCTCTTCAGTGCTGTAGTTTGGTTATGGTAATCTGTTTACCAATAAATGTCATGTAATATGTAATATGTATGTAGTCGTTTTTTCAAATCAAATGGATGTTTGTAAAAAAACAAACGTTTTTACACAACATGTTTGTTGCAAATCAACAGTATCACAACACGTATATACAGAAACTAGGGCATAAACAAAGCCTGCATGGGTGTTAGGAATATGCCAAGTTGCGCTACACAGACATGCATAAGAAGTTGTCTTTTGATGTCTTTCACAGACATCCAGTTTGTGGTTACATTTGGTTGAACAACAAAAGTCTAAAACCACATACAAGCCATACCGAAACAGATGAAATGCATCTTTATTCATCACTTGTATGAACAGCCACCTTATACTTCCAAAAGTACTCCACCATATGCTCTTGATACGCCAAAGCAACTTGAAGAGGGTCATCAACCTTCATACTTAAGTTGTTACCCAGCCTGTGCAAAAAAATACATACCCAAACTCCACAATCACCGTATGCATTGGCTTGTATAGGGACATCATCCGCAACTCGAAATGTGATCTTATAATCAGAAACAGATATTGAGTTGGCTTGAAGAACTTTACACAAGTTTAGATACTGTGGTAGCTTTCTCTCAAAAGTGACCCTCCATTTTAAATTCTTTTCTCTCGTCTCAGGTTCTGGCATACCTAGTGTGTCATAAATTGTTATAACTCCGGTACGAATTTCCAACTCGGCGAGAAACCAGTGGCACTCGGGTACGTTGACAGGAAAGTATACCTAAATGTGATAAAATAACCCTTGTCATAATTCATCACATTTTGAGCATGTATATATTTACCCAAATATCTAGAAGAAAGTATGGTCTCTATATACAAACCTTCTCGACACTAGACCATGGCAATGGATAGCGTTTACCAGTGGCGTAGTAGGCACGCATAGACCCTTCAAGGATAGAGGAAGAGAAAAATGGTCCAGCCATAGCCCAATCGGCATTGACCGGCCTGAACTGCCACATTAGATCAACCCAGAGATCCAGATGCTGCAAATTTTTTTTTATAAGCAAAATACCGGTAAACTAAATCAAAAAAAATTAATTCAATTTTTTATGGAAATTAAATATCTGTTAGGTACCTCATCTCCAAGCCATCCTTTTTTATTGCCTCTTCCGTAACCCAACAAAGCCAACCAAAATTTTCGATGAACAACGACGTCGCCAAGACCCCAAGGAAAGCTATGCGATGACTTCAAATCTTTTTTTATAAAGGTAGCCATACACGTCGGTTTAGTAATCTTGTTGATATCACAATCTTCAGGACGTGACAGATCCTGAATAAAGTTAAAAACAAGATTAATGTATATGTCTTTAAGATGTCTGTTTGTAAATGTACTTCTTCTATACCTCTACCCATGTTTCCAACTGATTATCTTCACCAGGTGGTGGATTAATATCTTTTCTCAGTCTTTTGGAACGTCGTTTCGGCAACTGTGGAGTCGTGGGAGGGAGATTCACGTATGGCTCCTGCAAACACTTGCCCACCTGCTTTGTCCTTTTCGACTCATCATCTCGTTTCAAAACAGGAGTACTCTCTTGGGTAACTTTGGCATCACTCTCTTTGGTAACTTTCGCCTTTCTAGTTTTCTTTAATGCTACGGCATTATAAGGTGACTGTCTGAACTTACTTGCATTTCTCTTCCTTTTACCCCGCATGAAAACATACTATAGAAAAAAAATTCATCATTGAAATAACTTCAAACTTTTGAAGTACATGGGGTAAGTTTAATATATAATGTAGCTGTACCTCAGAAGCTGTAGGCAAAGGCTTACTGGCTTGTCCGTCAGAATTATGAATCATCGTCTGTCTTGCCTTCACAGCATCATTATCAATTTTGTCAATTACCGCCTTGGTTGACAACTGATTTGCAACCGGTAACTCAACCCCGCTTTCTTTCACCTTAACGTGGGCATCAACATTGTATGCTTCATTATGAATAACCGTATCTCCAAGATGATTCATATGCTCATACCCAATCCCTGCCATTTGTGACACTGCTTCACTTACTTTATGACCTTCATGAGAATCTATAAGGTTATTTTGATTACCTTGAACCACCTCTATAGATTTCTCACCACCATTTAACATTGCCTCATGATCATGAGAGTGTTCATCAACATCATTGCAATCAACAATGACATTTTCATTAACTTTAACACCTTCTATAGATTTATCATCCACATTTAAAACTACTTCACCTACTTTCTCACGATCATGAGAGTGTTGATCAGCAGAATTGCAATCAACAATGGTATTTTCATTACCATGAACGCCCTTTACAGGCTTATCATCAAGATTAAACACACCTTCATGAGCATGTATTTCATGTGCTTGAACCGACTCTCCAGGTTTATCAGCACAAGATTTATCATCAACCTCAATCGGTGTTTTGCCATCTTCATTTTTTTCAGCAGCATTTTGTTCATCTATCCCAACCTGTTTGTCCTCAACTTCCGAAAATCCATAAACAGAGAAATCATCTTCTAGCTCCACCTGTTCATCTAGCTGCAGCTGTTTCCCCTGTAATTATACAAGAATTAACACATCTATATGGATGAGCAAATATAGCAAACATGTATAGATAGTGCAGGTGGAATTTATATATACGTACTTCAACAGCCGATTGAGAAAATGTTTCATTCAAATTAGGTAAATTCAAATGACTGGGATCATGATCTGGAATGTGATCATCTAACGGCAATGGTCCGTCGTGAAGACAATATTCCACAAGCTGTGACATAGTTGATGGAAAAGCGGCAGGGTCTATATAAGTAAGACCAACTCGTTCGTTTTCAGCATTTACACAACTCGATTTGCCGCAATTCTGTAGTTAACCAAGCTGATTTAGGCATGTAACAAAAAAACAATAAAATAAAATAAGTACTACTAAAAGGAACATAACCTTATTATAATCAGCCGAATGAACATCACCAGAATGAAGATAAAAAAAACTAGGACTACCATTCCAGTTTTCATTTTGAATTGGACTTGACGTCTGAATTTCCATGGCATTTTGGCCAAAACAAGCCTCCTCCGATTTGCCGTCCGTATCAGTTGAAGTCTGAAATTTAAAATATACAATCAATTATACTACTAAAGAAACCTGCTAGCAGTGGATTCAAAACCACTAGCAGTGGTTTGATAGACACTAGCAGTGGTTTAATAGACACTAGCAGTGGTTTGATAGACACTAGCAGTGCTTTGATAGACACTAGCAGTGGATACATCAAATTTACAAAAACAGCCCCTCAATTGATACATTAAAGGAACCTGCTAGCAGTGGATTGAAAATCGCTAGCAGTGGATTGAAAACACTAGCAGTGGATACATCAAATTTACAAAACAACTCCAAGGAGGAATGAAAATCACGTGTGTGTACATTTACAACAAAGCCTCATTATACTTACGACTTAAACCGGTTTTACGGTACCTTTAAGTCTGCAGTTCAGGTTAAGTTTTACTTTTGACCTTACCATCAGGATCAAAAAAAATAGAAGTAAGACCACTACAAGTAAGCCGACTAATATTATTCCAATACAAGGAAAATCATCATGAATAAAATAAAATAACAAAAAA
>BPTQ01000004.1:7106485-7121316 GCA_019973895.1 Chrysanthemum seticuspe | reverse complement strand
TTCCCTGTTTTTCGTTGAATTCGGTGGGATTGAATTATATATATTAATCGATTTGGGAAATATATTAAGTTAGGGTGGCTTAAGTTGCTTTTTGTCCCTTCTTTATCACACACACGCAACCTTATATATGTGACCAAGTTAGATGGTTTTTGCATGTTTCCCATGTTGAGGCTATGTTGGGCGTACAGAAGCAAAGAAACAATATGAAACACACTAACTCTTTTAAATGAAATCTTGGGCTTGGTTTTGATCCATTAGACGAGGCCCATTTAAATAGGAAGTGAAAAAAATGGATGTTGGGCTCCCTTTGTGGTGCGTGAGTTAAGCCAAGGCCCACGAGAAATGGTGTAAGTTTAGGTCCGGTTATAAGGCCCACTAACGAGTCGGGTTGGGTCACGAGGCGGAATAAAGTCCAATGAGTTTCGAGGCCCGATACGAATTTTATATATTTTTATTATTATTAAATTCGTAATTTTTACAAATTTTTACGTATTCATTACGTATTTTAGGATTATCAAGATAGTGGGGAAATTTATTTAGATCACAACGGTATCTTTTATGAACGCTCAAGCTGCGTTGATCATGCATATGCCAAATGATATGCAAATGTGATGTTCAGAAAATTTCATGACGAAATAGATTGTGTTTAATTCCTGATTAAAGCGTTAAGTACATTGAAATTTTCCGGGAGCTTACAACCTAGGTCAGGAATATCTAACCATGGCCCAAAAACAGTTGCTCTGAACAGCCTCATTCGATCTGGATTGCTTGACAATTTAGACTTAATTTGCGAAAACAACTTAACCTTGGAACGAACCGTTAACTTAGCATCAAAATATTGGAGAATGTAAGCCATTTTGGAGTTTATTTGACTGAATAATTAGGGATTGATTTAGGGTTTCACAATTTTGAATTGTGTTTTTTGTGGTAGTAGTGTTAGTGTGAGTGTTAGTGTGTGTGTTTGTATTTGGGTAAAAAATTTGAAAACAGGGTAAAAAAAATGTTTCAAAATAATGTTAAAACAGTACTTTAGGTACAAAAAAAGTACATAAATTAAGTCGCTTATATTGATTCGCTTAAGTCGCTCAACCTCGGGAAGGAACTAAATGTATAAAAAAATAATTTTGTAACTTTGACTTTTTTTACTAAAGGACAAAAAAAAAATTTCGCAAGATTCTACACAAAGTCGCCTAGATTCGGTCGCTGTAAAATCGTAGCTGTAAAAGTCAGAAAAAATGATTGGGTACACAAACTTCGAAGGACACTTGTCAAGCTTATATAAAAAGTAGAAAAGTCGCAAGTCTCAAAGTTTATTTTGGAAATACCCAAACTTTTTTCCTAAAAAGTGATGACACCTTGAGCAAAAGATACATTTTCATAATTACCCCTTTTTATAAACTCAGAAGTAAGTTAGCTTAATTTTGTTTGCTCTGAAATACTTTCTACTGTATTCAATGTAATATCATCTACTTTTATGCCAGGAGACTATATATTATTGTTCTATTTTTTTGAATGGCAAGATGAAATGAATAAACCATTGCACCTAGCAAGACACTAAAGGCAACGATTGCAAAAGATCATTAGAAAGGACATTGCATAGATCATTGTACCACTCTATTTAACCAATTTAAGAAAATACTTATAAGCTGTAAAAAAAGCAAGTTTGATGTTGTTGAAGGAACCATAATGTTGATGGGCGTCGTTTGATGTTCTTGGATGATCGTTTGTTGGCAATAACCATATCATTACAAAATGGCCAAAAGAATCACAATGCTGATTGAACACAGCATCCAAAAAGTTTGAGGGGGAGCTTGATCAATAAACAAGAGCGGATCCAGAAAGTTATGGTCGATAGGGTAAACTTTGATAATTTTTAGAAACTATACTACAAATCACCTAGTTAAGAAGGCAAATTACAAAAATTGTCAGATATTTTAAAAAACTTACACTATAACTTTTTTCGCTAAGGAGTCGAGTGCCCACCCTCGTGTCTCTGTCTCTCTCCATAAGACTTTGAAGCTAAATTCAAAGTCACCCGAAGGTCTGATGGTGTGGTGATGTGTAGTAGCCACAATCCTAGAATAAGTTGCCATAAATAGTTAGCAATCATGCACAAGGTGTATAGGTCGGTAACCCTCTGCTTCAATGGCATTATTACAATGGAGATAAAGCACCATATAAAAAATTATTCCCTGAAAAATCAAAAATCAATATTAACTCTTGTGGCGGCTGATGAAGAAACGCAAGCAAAGTAATGATGTTAATCTTGATGGCAAGAAGCTTGTCCAAAATATATTGATATGTAACTACAGAGGAGGAATTTTGGATAGACAACTAAATCTTTTTCATTAATTTGATTTTTGAACGACAAATATATTAAAATAAAACTAGTCGGACGCTAGATGAAACAATTACAAACACCCAACAGACTTCCCCATGGAGAGGACACTTTGCAAACCATACAAACGCAAAACCAAAATGACACGAATGCACAATCACACCCGAAAAACCTAAGAAAACCAAAACCTCCAACAAGCAACGCCTATAAGCAATGACCAAACCTAAAATGACACCTGAAGAAACAAATACCTAAAATACAAACACGTAACACCTTAAAATATTAAGACGAGGTCTAAACCAATGCATTCTTTTTTCGTTATTAGTAAACGACGAGGTCTAAACGAACACCTAAAATGATGTTGAGCTAGCTATAATTTCTTATCATAATATTTTTGACTTTGGTATTATATTCTTGATTTATATTGTTTAGATTGTTCAATTGACAATTAATATATAAAATTTTTATTACATTAATCACAACTTGTATAATACTTTCAAATGGATCATTGCACTAGCTAGTGGAGATTTCAATATAAGTATTTTGTTGAACAACTTGAACATGTCTAACCTTGGAGTCTTGCACTTTAATTCCATGTTAGAAAAGAAAAAGTGATTTCCAAAATGGAGACAAAATTGAACATTATATTCTCATAACTTTTCTATAAACTCAAAACAAGTTAATATACTCCAAATAAAAGAAAATGTAAATAAAAGTCAACAGCTCAAAACTTATTATAAATGGAAACATGTCTTAACCTATCAAAACTTGCCCAAAAGTCCACAATGGATGCCTTTCTTCCTTTATCTGACCAAGATCAAACTGGAAACCCTAATTTTTCATCTTCTTCTTTTAACTGCCCATCTATCACAAACGATGATCGAGTATACGATCATACCAACGTTGATAATACCTTGTATTATAACCATAATCTTACTGATGATAACTCTAACCCTAACACTCTCTCGCTCATTGATCACCAAGATTCTAGCTCTTCAAATTCTTTATCATATCTCAATACAAATGAGCAAACTCCAGATCACTTGCTAGAAATAACCACAGATGTAAACATCTCTAAAAGCCCACAGATATCTGCTGATGCTGCTAGCATGACACAACTTACCTGGATCGAAAGGCAACTCTTGTATGAGTGAGTTATATTCTCACTTTTTTTTTTTTTTTTATCTTGCATCATTAACAATACATGTAAAAAGTGTCCTATGTGCATCTTACTTACAGCTCTTTTTTGCTTGCAAAATGTAGCGATAATTCTAATCAAAAGAGGTTGAATGATGATACAAAGATTGGGTTTCGTATACAAA
Organism: Chrysanthemum seticuspe; assembly: GCA_019973895.1. Taxonomy (NCBI): domain Eukaryota; kingdom Viridiplantae; phylum Streptophyta; class Magnoliopsida; order Asterales; family Asteraceae; genus Chrysanthemum; species Chrysanthemum seticuspe. The sequence goes on along the minus strand of BPTQ01000004.1, from coordinate 7,117,656 downwards.
CCGCACTTGAGGTATTGGATGATGGTTATAGATGGAGGAAGTATGGCAAAAAGGCGATTAAATGTACTCCTAATCCGAGGTACGTATTTATCCAAAACAATATAGTTATCTTTACTTATGATCTTAAATAAAAGGATCTTGAGAGGTACGATGTATATATCAACAATATTAAGAACAAGTTCTGGCACTTTTTTTTTCCTGCAATAATCAAGAACAAGAAGACATGCTTGTATATATATAATACACAAGAAAAACCGGATCTTAAAAAGGTGGCCGGATCGGATGTTGCTCAGGCACCTTAATAGTGATAAATTGAAATGTTGACTTGAAGTTAACAATAAAGTCGATGTTTGATATGAACAACTGAAAAAAAAAAAAAAAAAAAAAAAAAAAAAAAAAAAAAAAAAACTTGTCTTGTAAAATTTATATTGTAAATTTGATATACTAGAATGACTCATATTCAACCTCAACCCATTCAACCTAACACATTGCAAGGCCGGAGGTTCATTCTAACTTTGGTAGAAGCGGAAGCAGCCTCTCTACCTTAGGTAGGGGTATGGTTGTCTACGTCTTAACTTCCCCCATACACCGTGGAAGACGATATTGAAACCCATAACCCGTGAAAGACAGTATTGGGAGTTACTTTACTTTACTTTACTTTTACTCATATTCAACATCACGTGGAAACTTTTTTCTTTATGTATTTCTAATTTGATGTAACATAACTCATGTATTTTTTAGTACATGTATGTGTATGTCTTTACCTTTAAAAAAAAAAAAAAAAATACTACCATGATATCCGCGCAAAGAAGCGAGTACTATATTTAGCGTGATTTTTTTGTTATTTGTAAACGACGCTTTTCGATGATAACTAATAGTCTTTAGGGGTCGTATGTGTGCTTGTGATGTGAGATGGAAAATAGGTTAATATGTAACATTATTATTTTCAAATTTTAAAATTATGATTTCTAACTATGAATATATATTAAATTTATTATTATAGTTATATCTTATCATTGTAACACCCAATTTAATACTATTGAATAATGTGTAAATTTTAAAAATTACTAAGTGTAGTAAGTTGTGTAAACTTAAGAAGTTGTGTAAACACATTATAGATATAGATAATACTGAAAAATCAATCAATCAAGTTACGAGTATTATTCATACATACCCTGCCCGCGTATGGTTCCGAAGTTGTGAAGTTTTTTCATGCATGCTAATAATTAATCAAATAATTAGCTAATTTTTATAAAAAAAATTCCCTTTAATTTCCAGGAACTACTTCAAATGCACGACAAACGGATGCAAAGTGAAGAAAAGAGTAGAGCGAGATAGAGATGATTCAAGTTATATAATAGCAACTTACATTGGGCTGCATAATCACGGCGTTCCATCTACAACTGCTTCCTTTTCCAACACATGTCCAACCGGAGTATGGACATTGCAGTATTCATGACTGGATCCAGATACGTTATTGAAAAATCTCATGTCATGGTCGTGTCCTTGGATTATGCTCTAAATTATGTTCATTACAATGGTTTGAACTTCAATTGAACACAAGCGCAAGGTGTGCTCGTTTCCCTAACTTAGTAAGTTAATTACCATACACGGGAACTGTACTGTAAATTATGATATGATTGTCATTATATATACTCTTGTGATGTTTAGTATTTTTCATTATTACCTCAGATGTTATCAATGTAAACTTTCATGGTTTTTATATCATGCTTTATTTCTCTCAAGTCCGGACTTCTTCATCATTTGTACATCCTGTACGGTTTATCTTGACAAACTATATTTGCGAGTTGTTTTTTTTAATAGCACGCTTTTCATTATATATGAATTCAAAATCAAACAAAAACGGTATAAGAACATAATTTATTCTTAAACTGATTTATCTTAGTGTAATTATGTAAGTTGTTCATGTTGGAAAAAAGGTTGGAAAGCAACCACAAAGAACACCAAACAAAATTCTTCGAAAATTTTGTGTGGAAGAGAAGGTGCGGATAAGTACAAAACTTTCCAATCATTTTGGTATTTTGGTGCTTTAAAGGTTGTCGAAAAAGATGGCTAAATTGGCAGAACTGGGTGTATATTTGTGGGTATTTGACGTTTCAATTATATAATTGCCACATTTGCCAAGAATTGACGTGACATATACATACATGTTGAGTTATTGACATTGCAATAAAATTTGAAAGTTTGAAAATTTGAAAATTTATCATGTAATAATTGAAATGCTCATGTTCAACATGAAGTACTATACATCATATCTATTTTATGTCTTGTGATATTGCTACTGAAACTTGGACATGGGTAGTTACCTGGTGGAAAATTCAGGATGCTTCAATCACTTCCCTTTGAGACGCGGTAAATTAAATATGGCGGATAGAATTTCCCTTCCGGCACATCAAGTGATACAATTCGATGTTGTCGTGCAAACAACCCTGTAGGCCCTTTTTGGAGACACCGAAACAAGATGTCATTCTCCACAAAACAGTCTTCTAAAGATCTGCTTCTTAATGACATTATCAATTGCCCAAAATGTGATTATCAATTGCCCAAAATGTGTTAAGGAGGTTGTTCGTAGTGACGTTAATGTGGTTGTTCAGGGTACTTCGTCTACTGTGGACAAGGACGAAGAGGGTTTTATTGAGGTAAGAACTAAAAGGATGAAGGTAAAAAGGTTGTGGTTCATGCGTCTCAGAAAAAGTCATTTCGTGCTATTGATGTGGGTAATTAAAGGGGCTAAATTTAGCTCTTCAAACCCTAAGAAGAAGTATGTTCCTGTCTCGAAGAAGTCGGATGCTAGTAAAGAGGCAAGTACGGGAACAAATATTGCTACATCATACCCATTTGATGCTCTTGCTATGAACGATACTGATGTGAATGGTATTCCTTGTACTACTCCTATTGTTGAGAAATTGGAAAGCTTGAAAATTTTATTATTGATGAGAAAGCTACTCTTGTAGATGATAATGATAAGTCTCTTAAAAAGTTGTACGTTGCGGCTACTAAGCCTAGTTCTTCTTCTTCTCCGTGTACGTCTTCGAAAAAGGTAGGCAACCAATACACTAAAGTGGTTGAAGTAGTAACATAGTGAGGATGACGAAGAACTTGAGCCGGATAATGATATGGCAAAGTTTCTTGCATCGTCTGGCGGCTATCATGATCTTGAAGATTATTTTTATGATGATTATTTTGTCCAGGTCTACGATTTACTAGGACAATTGGATACTTTTTGTGACCTGGACGATGTCAAGCTTCAAGGTCGTGTTATGAAGTAATTTTATGGTTGGTAGGTCATAAGATTGGCACGTCTTTCTTATGTAGTGATTTTGGTTGTTGCACATTTGATGCTTGTTCAATGCCGATGTAACCGGCCGAGATGAGAGTCCCACTCTCATTCGTTGTACTTAAACGTTATTTGAAGTTATATATTTAATAGGATATTTTGCGAAATTTTTAGGGTACTTAAATGTTTGGGGGAATTGCATTTACATCTCTCCAAAGGTGAATAATTCCATATATATCCTTCTTACAAGTTTTTGATGCATATAGTACACTGGTTTTTATGCATGCAAAGGATATATATGCAATTTTGCATCTTTGAAAGGATATATATGCAAATGACCCTAAATGTTTTTAGGGTACTTAAACGTTTCTTTAAAATTCATCATTTTTAGAGTATTATATTTGCTAGGGTATTTATGTAATGGGCGAAATTTTTAGGGTATTTACTAGGGTAATATACTTACTAGGGTATTTATGTAATATATTTACTAGGGTATTTATGTAACGGGCGAAATTTTTAGGGTACTTAAATGTTTCTTTCAAATTCATCTTTTTAGGGTATTTTGCGAAACTTTTGGACATTTTTGGCCCTCGAAGTAAATAGATTTTTTTTCCTCAAAGGGCAAAAATGTCATATAATACCCTATAAAGGATAAATTTGAATGAAAAGTACCCACAAAAGTACAAAATTTTGTTCGCTACCAACAAAAACAAACAGTGACAAATATGATACCTTTTAAAAACATTTATCCATACATTTATGGTTGACTTTTGGATTTTCATAAACAAGACAATTTTCTCTCAAAAGTCTTTGCTTCTTAATGATATCAAACTTTCGTCTTACACTTGGATCACAAGCAGAAAAAAGAAGAATATAATTCAATGAATTGGATAGATTGGTTTTGTCACCCTAGTAATTCTCTATCAATTATTATGTAATTTGTTTTGCTAGCTCCTCACTAGTTTTTAAATGAAATCGTCGTTCAAAAAAAAATTATAGTTGACTTTTCGTTGAATATTGTACTCTAATCATATACTCTACAATTCAAAATCACAAAGAACGTGTGTTAGGAAATGAAACGATTTTTTACAAATGAGAACTTGACATGTAAAACACTTAAATTGATGCATTAATATGATGTACAAATCGTCAAGATAACTTGTCAGTTTAGTTACTTCGTATGAATTTTGACATATAATAGTATATGCATGTAAATATGTAATGGGCTACAAACACTTTTTTATAACTTGATCTTTAACTTACATTTCCATTAAGTTTATTATACTTTAACACTGAATTCATTTTTTGAGAGTTTCACCCAATGTGAACTATAAGAGATGTTGATATTTATATACTCGAAACATAGTGGTGTTTCAAGTTGCATGTATATATATCCATTTTTCGATATCGACAATTGGAACAAATACCATAACAAAAGTGTGAACAATGTTCACGATCACACTGGTCTCAGCTCGTGGCAAATTCGAGTCAATTCTTGATGAAAACGTACACATGCGTCGAAATAATTTAGTATATAGTAGTCAAGATTCTTCAAGAAAAGCAACTTAGTAAGCAAAATTTATTTCGTTCTGTCATTGAAAAGTATTGCTAAATGTTGATGGCTTACATGGCATGATCTCATGATGATGTTTTTTTCGTAAATCCAGTAGTAACTAAGGGTGATGGGAGTTGTTGCCAAATTTTGGCATAGAAAAAAATTGGCATGGAAATAGACTAATGACACGATGTCATTGCACTTGCCAATTTCCATGCCAATTCTATCATAACTAATGGGGGTCGTTGCCAATTTTTGGCATCAAACTAAAGGGGTCCAAGATGAGAAAAAAACGGTCACAAAAAAAGCCCAACTGTTACATCCATCGGCATACATATGCCGATATATAAAGCCGATGCCGATGCCGAACAACGGTAAGGGAGGTGGGGGTGGCGTTTGCCGATGCCAAACAGCGGTACCGATGTCCCAAGCCAATGACCCCTCTCACCCTAACAAACAGGAGTGGTAAAAAAATTCTTTATCTTTCAGTGGTGCCAATCATATTGGAGGTGCCTACCTTGTAAGTGATTTTTTTTAACCAGGGTCGTAACATTTCCACTTATATATATAATTATCGTTTTATAATAAGTTAGGATTTAGGGACGGGTCCTAATACATTATTACCTGTGGTTTTGCAAGGGAAATGAGAACCGGGAGATATTACCAATCAATCACCAACGGATTTAATCACCAATGCATGGTACGTTTCGGAGTAATAAATAACCTAAATCAGTCGTTGACAAATTGAAAATATGTACAATACATTTCAAAGTTACTCGTATGTAACGATTAAAGAGTAATGTTATATTCTTCTATAAACATTTTTAATAATAATCTTTCTAATGCGCCTTAACTTGATGTATAAATTGGCCGACTTTGTGACTTAACAGTCAACTCATCACTTACGATTATGAGAATTTTTACACAATTCTAAGAAGTTAAACCATTTTTCATGATTAAAACATATACGTACATGTATTGTATATATTCATGGGTTTGGAGAAGATAGATACCTCATGTTAATGTAGGCCTGGATCATTCATTCAAAGTCAGTATAACGCGACCCGCAATAACTATATACTTAAGAATTATAATTTACTAGCTAAAAGACTCGTAAAATTCACGAGTATTAAAAAAAAATAAAAAAATAAATAAAATAAAAAAAATAAAAAAAATTACATAATGTTGATATCTTATGTATAGTAATAAGATGGCGAAACGAAACCTATACCCATACCATGTTAGATAGGGTAAACGTCGAGAAATCAAACATAAAGACAATTCAACAATTGCCAAATAAGTTAAAAATAGCATAAAATCATATACATATATATTGTAGTTTATGATTATGATACAATACCTAATTAAGGTTGAATTGCTACAAGCTCATATATTAGCAAGACCACGATAATGCCTTCATCTAGTTGATGCTTGAAACCTGACACCAAAGCATTTCTCATTATGGTTTGAATTTTATTCATTTGATAAGAAAAGTTAAGATTATTAAAAGAGTAAAATTTGTTGTTGGTGTGTATAACTTTATCTATCTTAACAATAAATTATGTACAAACATTATCGGGGAAAATTGACACTTAATATTCAGAATTATTTGATGTTATCAATATCACAAGTGATATTATGTGATATTCAGAATATCACAAGTGATTTTCAACTAATATTTTGTAATATGAAAATCACAAAGTGATATTATGAATATCACAAAGTGATATTAAGAATATCACAAAGTGATATTCTGAATATCACATACTTGTGATAGTCAGAAACGTATAAAAACGGATAAAAATGTAAGAAAACGGATGAATACGTATGAAAATAGACGAAAATGTATGAAAGCGTAAAAATACGTCTGAAAATGGACGAAAATGTATGAAAAATGGACGAAAACAAAAGAAAAAAGATGAAAACGGACGAAAACGTGAGAACGAATGAAAACGTATGAAAACGGACGAAAACGTAAGAAAACCGACGAAAATGTATAAAAACAGACGAAAACGTATGAAAGCGAAAAAAAAACGTGAATTAAAAAAAAAAAAAAAAAAAAAAAAAAAAAAAAAAAAAAAAAACATGGACTTAGTTTTATCTTTTGAATTTTAAGTTAATCCCTACAATTAGATCAAACTAGATATATGAATGGTAAAGATTTGTCTCTTGATAAGAATTAATTTATTGGTAACGTAGAAAATTTTCGCCACTTGCTTCTATATAATAGTAGAAGGTATTTTAGGAAAATATTTATGGTGAAGGTCCTACAAACTCTCTTTTATTAGATAAAATAGATTTATGGTCGAATTAATATGTCATAATATACCAAGGTTGTCAAGATCGGGATCCTACCCAAGATCGTTTTCGTCTTTGCAAGATCGTGATCGTAAGATCGGATCGGGATCTTAAGATCCTACTATAATGTTATTTCTTAATAGTTTATGTAATTTTATACAAATCTACAAATTCTAATTCATTATAACCACAAAATACTATGAATGTTTTATATAAATGTTGTCCTAATTTATGATTATCAAATGTTTAAAATGATTAACATTTTGTTTTTTGAATTTTACAAAAAAAACAAGCCATAAATTTGTAGTTTTTTAGTTTGTAATCCGAGAAAAGTAAGATCGGATCGGATTAGATCTTAAGATCGTATGGTCAAGATCCGGATCGTTTTTGCTTTGCAGTATCGTAAAATCGTAAGATCCTAAGATCAGGATCGGGATCCTGACAACTATGCAATATACTACCAAAGTAACAATCATGTGTATTTGAATTCACATTCCAAGTGGTCCTTCTATAAACAAGAATTTTCTAATTATCAAAGGAAACTTCCTTTGATATAGTAAGTGTCGTGTTTCAACTTCACCTAAGTAGTAGCTTTCAACTAATTAATATCAAAGCCATCTTCATCAAATATAAGTAATTAATGGATCGAATAGATTATCTGTTTTGATTTGAAGTGAAGTGGATCCAACCAAATTTTCACAATTTCCTTGAAGCTACACTCAGTGACTTCCTAGTTTCTATGAAGTTCATTAGTTGAAAGAAAATTGAAGTCTTCATGTATTTTTCTTAGAAAGATCTAGCTATATATAACAAAACTAGCTAGCTTTTTATGGTATATAAATTATTTTGATTTGATGGTGTACGTGAGTCTAGTAATACCTAGAGCACATCACATATTTACAACCAATTGTTTTACCTATGATATAAACATTGCAAAACGACCAGAAATTACCATGTTGCTTATTATAAGAGAGGTGATACTCACACCATATTTTTTGATGCATGCACCACAATTTGTGCATTACAATATTGTACGGTACAAACTGTAATGCACAAATTGTGGTGCATGCATAAAAAAATGTGATGTGATTATCAATTCCCTTGTTATAAACTGTAACTATGCTCATCAAAAGACGAGACAAGCTTTTTCACTCAACCTCCCGACAAGGTTAAAGACACTGTCACTGATCATGCTTTAATGTCTTGGTACAATTATACTTCTAAGATAACGACCTATATGCTAATGTTCTTGGAAGTTTCTTTATGCTAGGTTGGGTGTAGTGCATGAAGAAGGTGGTGCGGCTTTATACAAGTTAAGAATCGGGTATCCGTATAAAAGAAATTTGAATCTGCGACCTTAGTCTTACTCTACATATTCCGACCATGAAGACACCTATCTTAGGTTGATGCTAATATTAACTGTAAATATCGTGGTCACTCCTTGACACATCAGTGACACATTAGCTTAGGGCTGAGCGTCGGTCATAAACCGACCCGAACCGAACCGAACCGAGAAAACCGAGGACCGAAAACCGTGAAAAACTCGAACCGAAACCGAACCGAATGTTGTCGGTTCGGTTCGGTTTTTCGTCAGTGCGGTTCGGTTTTGTCAGTCTAGGTGTATTTTGACATGTTTTTGTCGGTTTTGGGCCGAACCGAACCGACCCTAAACCGAAAGCATGTAAAACCTGAAACCGAAACCGAACCGATGGGTTGTCGGTCCGATTCGGTTTTCGTCGGTTCGGTCGGTTTCGTCGGTCCGGTTCGGTTTTGAACCTTCGGTGCTCGGCCCTACATTAGCTTTCTTTCTCCAAGACTACACCCAACCACAACTTGCTAATAAGACAACTGCAAACACAATCAAAAATATACCCTACAAATACTAATTAAAAAAAATACACACACAAAAGAGAGAATCTTTCGGTTGGCTGACGAACCATAATTTGGAAAAGGTTGAGGTAGGACTCGGTTGCATCCGGTTGAGCTAATAGAAGGAACTCGATTGAGGTGTCGGTTGGTTGGGAGTATTCGATTGCCATTAGCATTGGCCTTAAAAACTACAAGTATATGTAATCAAATGAATTACTATAATACTTCTTTGGTGCCGAAATAAAAAACAGCTTGTCAACTAAAAGCAATGCACATAGTTTTAGCTTTTGCATTATTGCATTATTTGTTTTGTCCCATGAAAAAAAAATGAATCTAACGTTTACAAGAACTACAACAACATCAATGTCATATTCGCAGGAGCAGTATATGAGGGATGTATGATGTAGACAGTTATACTCAAAGTGATGATAGAGAGGGTGCTTCAAAAAAATTTCACAAGAATGACTAGTATCACATTATTGTTTTAGGGCTTGTAAGGTATCTATACTAGTTAAAGCTTATCCCCCTTAATTTAATGTGCAAGGGGGGTTGTGCACAACCAAAAGTACCTTACATACATGTCTATGCATACCCAAATAACTACAGCAAATGCCCACATTTATTTGCAGCAATTGAATATGGTGGAATATGAATACGAACCATTCTCAAGTTACAACAACAATTTACATGCCCACATTTATTAACAACAATTGAATGTGGAGGAAGATGAATACCAAACAATATCAAGTTACTAACAACAATTACAAGAATACTAACAACAATTACAAGAATATACAGAGTTTCGCATTTAATCCAAGCTTACCCTTCATTTCAGTTCCCTATATAAACACAAACATCACACACAACAATCTCATATAAAATTTGAAGGCAGCTCTCACGCACAATGATCCGGAGCTGTGACATTAATTATATTTTGGGAGGGGTTTCAGGGAAAAATACATGGGCATCCTAAACTTGCAAAGAGGTTGTTTGGATATTATATTAGTTGTTTTGTGTCATAAAGAAAAGGCAACAATTACTGTTGTTCTCACATGAATAATTATGTTTGTTTATTAACTTTCTTGATATAAGGCATGATGAGTTGCTATCTTTAACATGTTCTTCGATCAACGCTTTTGAGTTTCTCCGTCTGTTGCTCAAAAGTCTATAATATGATATGCCAAAAGCGACATTACAAGTCTCAACAGCTTTATTTGTGGAAAAAGTATTTTCTAACAAACGGCACAGGCAATTGGCATGCCATGGTACAAAAAGTTGTGTCAACAACATGATAGTTTACTCACTTACTCAACAATTTACTCAAACATTACGCAATCAACGATAAGATCATATTCGTGCAACGCACGGGTTCGCAATCTATTGAATAGGGGTTACAGATTAGTCTATCATATAAATATACACATATCAATAAATAGGGGTTACGGTATACAATACAGAGAATTTCTAATGGGCGGATCAACATAACAGTGTTTTTAAGGTTATTGTTGTGAGACAAATTAGGGCAATATATCATGTGTTGGATCGGGTTAGTAGATATATCACATGACATTGGGCTTGGTGTTTTGGTACTTTTAGTCAAATTATTATTAGATGATTAGCATTTTATCTATAAGATACGAGTTATATATGCATGCATATATATATCATTAGTGTAACTGTGTAAGTCTATAACTGTAGATTCCATTTCATTTGTCGTTCGCAATCTATCAATGGATCACCTCCTTCACGAAACTCCTATCTTCATAGGAGAATTTAATATGTTCATACCAAATGCAACATCAATTCAAATCCAACAAACTTCATGCATATTTGTTGTCCAACAACCGATATTTAGTTATCAAGTACAAGTATTTATGATATTTGGTTTTTAAATGTTATTTAACAATAATATTATATTGAAGATTGCAATAGAATATCTATTTTACGATTAGTAGATTATTATTAAACTGATTTTCATGGTTTTGTGGTTCGGGTTACAGTACACTATATAGATGATTGGGCTAGGTTGTGTACTATATAACGGGATTAAACAGAGTGTTGTTATTGGAATTTTTGTGACAATACAACTAGGCGGGTAATCTTTAAGAGACATAACATATGGCATTGGGGATAAATAACTATACACATATA
>BPTQ01000004.1:6999193-7105636 GCA_019973895.1 Chrysanthemum seticuspe | reverse complement strand
TCTATTTCTATTTCTAGTGAGAATTATCAACTGCATTTTTTAAGGGATCCTATGTATTTGAGAGACAAAACATCATAGATAATATATTAATATTAGTAGTGGTTAGTCACAAGTCAAAAGTCAACAAAGATGATACGTGCACCAATAAGAGGAATCTAGGGTTATTCCAAGAAGGTGTTGTGGAAAGACCCACACAAATGTACAAGAAAATCTTAATATTTTCAATAATGTGTACTAGTTTCGTACTTTCATCATGCTATTCTTTACTTCGTATTATGACTACAACACATACTAATCTTTCGCTAAGAAGCATTTTTATAAACTCATAAGTAAGTTTGCTTAATTTTGTTTACTCTGAAATACTTTTATGCCGGAGACTATATATTATTGTTTTATTTTTTTGAATGGCAAGATGAAATGAATAAACCATTGCACCTAGCAAGACACTAAGGGCAACGATTGCAAAAGATCATTAGAAAGGGCATTACGTAGATCATTGTACCACTCTAATTTAACCAATTTAGGAAAATACTTATATGCTATAAATAAAGCAAGTTTGATGTTGTTGAAGGAATCACAATGTTGATGGGCGTTGTTTGATGTTCTTGGATGATCGTTTGTTGGCGATAACCATATCGTAACAAAATGGCCAAAGGAATCATATTGTTGATTGAACCACAACATCCAAAAAGTTTGAGGGGGAGCTCGATCCATAAGCCTTTGAAGCTAAATTCAAAGTGTCCCAAATAAAAACTCCTCCACCTTTGGCGATTTTTGGCGAAACCGAATCCCTAACAACCCTAAGTTTCGATTTAATTCTTTTCGTATCTTTATTGTTCCACTTGTGATTCTTTTACTATATTTGATCAATCATGTTGGTGTAAACTACTTTTGGTTGTCAGTATAATATTAGTTTTGTTTTTGGTCCAATTGTGATGCGTTTGAGTTAGATTTATATTTAGGTTGATATATTTTTTTAATCGCTAAAGGTTTATTCTTGTTCAAGCATTGGTGCATCAGTGCACGCCATCTTTGACCATCATCTTGACTAGCATCTTGATATTATATGCCTTATTTTTGACAAGCTTTCAACATGTGACGTGACTTTATGTTTCGTTATTAAAACCCTAATATTACTTGTTAGGGTTTTCTGCGTTCGTTCGAAGACTAGACGCTTTTCGTTCTTCTAGGTGTTTTTGTTTGTGTTTCTGGTAATGATGAAGGGTTTTTTGGATTCGGGTGGAGGAGGAGAAAAGAAGAAGAAGAAAAAAGAATGTGAGTCGAGTGTTGTCAATATGGTTGATGAATTAAACGTTGATGTGAATGAGCCTACCCTAATAGTAGAAATGATGAGTTTACTGGTAATTCTTCTGGTTCTCGTTCTGATGGACAAGTGGAGCCGGTTTCACTTGGTTCAAGCCCTAGTCATGACACGCCTGAGGGTCATGATACTTTATTGAAAATTCGTGCTATTGAAAAACAAATCTTAGAGGGAAAACTTGTTCTTGTGGGTGACGATGGGCAACCATTAAAACCAGCCGTGACAGTGGATGCTACTACTTCTACTGGGGCTAATCCGTTTGAGCATCTTAAGGTGCCGCAGTCACAGAAGGAGCTTGAGGAAATGCTTACTGCTATTGGTTATTCGAAACCTCCTCAAGATACGAGTGGTCCTATGGCTTCTAATGTTAATGCTACTAATGCTAATGATAAGGTTGATATGAATGCACATGGGGCTGTTGGTATTGAGAAGGATGGTGTGTATGCTTTGAAACAACCTTCTTCATCGTATGCTGGTGTTACTTCTACTGAACGTATGAAACACACGTCAAACTTTCGTAGGTTGGAGTGTAGTAAGAAAGCTAATGGTGTGGATCTTTCTGTCCCGATGAAAGTGGTTGAAGAGGTAAACACTAGGTTTGAGAATACTTTGTATGGGTATTTCCTTGGTCAACGCCTTGCTTTTCCTGTTGTTGATTACTTTGTACGCAATGCGTGGGCTAAGTTTGGTATACAAAAGGTAATGATGAATGCGAAGGGGTTCTTCTTCTTTAAGTTCAATTCGAAGAAAGGAGTTGATGATGTCCTTGAAAACGGTCCTTGGTTGATTAGAAATGTACCTATTACTCTTAAACCATGGACATTGAACACCAACTTACTTAAAGAGGATTTGACCAATATCCCGGTGTGGGTTAAATTCCATGATGTTCCTCTTGCCATGTTTTCTGATGATGGCCTTAGTCTCCTTGCCACATTGATAGGCACGTCCAAAAGATTAGATGCTTTTACTAGCCAAATGTGCAAGGACTCATGGGGCCGTAGTAGTTTTGCTAGATGCATGATTGAAGTGAAGTCGGATGAGGTGCTTAGGGACAGCCTTACTGTTGAGATACCGTTACTTGATGGGTCGGGTTCGACTATTGAGAAGATACGGGTTGAATACGAGTGGAAACCACCTCATTGTGATAAATGTAAGATTTTTGGTCATACTCTTATTGAATGTCCTAAAGTTGGTGAACCTCCTGCTCAGCCTACTAAGCGTGTTAATGATGGTTTCAAGACGGTCAATCATAAGAAGAAGGGAAAGCAAGGTGGCTCTACTATTCGGGGTCAAGGAGTGTTTACTAAACCTGTTGTGGGTAAGCAGTTTCAATATCAACCCAAAAAGACTCCTCCTGAACCTAAAAAAGTGAAAGTCACTAAGAAGAATGCTTCTGATGTGGCTAGTTCGAGTGGAACAAAGATCTCTACATCTAATCAGTTTGATGCTCTTAATATTCCTTCAAATGACACCAACGAGGATGTGGATTATGGTCGTACAATGGAAGTTAATGAAGATAGGTCTACTAAGACAGGTACTGCATCACAAGAACCCCTTGTGAGTGATTGGAAAGAGATGGAGTCTGGTGTGGCTCCTAAAACTAGTGATTCTTGTATTCCGCCCGCCTCTTCTACTAAGAAAGTTAACCCTTTTTCTAAAGTGGGAGAGATCGTGGTGTCTGATTCGGAAGATGAGGTTGTTGCCAACCCTTTTGATGAGTCTGCTAATCTATTCGGTGGTGGCCAAGAGTTTGAAGATGAGTATGATGACTATGACTACGATGACTATGCGAAGCAGGTTTCTGATCTTCCAGGGAATTTGGATGCCTTTAATGCCATGTATGGCACCAAGCTTCAAGGACCTAGGAAGTAATTTTATTTCGTTATGTCCTATGTTATCATTTGAGTAGTGGTTTATTTTCTTGTTTAGAAAATATGGTATCTTGTTATGTAAGCTTTATGCCTATGTAACGGGGTGAGATATGAGATTTCACTCATATCCATGTGCTTAAACGTTTTTGGTTAATATATTTACCAGGGTGCAGGATTACTCCCCTTTACCCAAAAAATAAATTCAAAGTGTCCCAAAATACTGATGGTGTGGTGATGTGTAGTATCCACAATCCTAGAATAAGTTGCCATAAATAGTTAGCAATCATGCACGAGGTGTATAGGCCGGCAATCCTCCGTTTCAATGGCATTATTACAAGAGAGATAAAGCACATATCAAAAATCATTCCCTGACAAATCGACATATTACCTCTTGTGGCAGCTGATGAAGAAACGCAGGCAAAGTAAAGATGTTAATCTTGATGGCAATAATCTTGTAACTACAGGCGAGGAATTTTGGTAGGACAACTATAACTTTTTCGTTTTTTTTAAACAGGAAATATATTAAAATAAAACTAGCCAGACGCCAGATGAAACAATTACAGACACCCGGAATACTTCCCCATGGAAAGGACACCTAGCAAACCATAAAACGGCAAAACCCAAAAAGACACCAATACATGATCACACTCAAAAAATCTAAGAAAACCAAAACCTCCAACAAGCAACACCTATAAACAATGACCAAACCTAAAATGACACCTGAAAAAACAAATACCTAAAATACAAACAGGTAACACCTTGAAATATTAAGACGCGGCTAAACCAACGCGTTCTTTTTTCATTATTAGTAAACAGCGATGTCTAAACGAACATCTAAAATGATGTTGAGCTAGCTATAATTTCTTATCATAATATTTTTGACTTTGGTATTATATTATTGATTTATATTGTTTAGAATGTTCAATTGACAATTAATATATAAAATTTTTATTACATTCATCTCGCCTTTTATAATACTTTCAGATGGATCATTGCACTAGTGGAGATTCCATAATAGAAAAGAAAAAAGTGATTTCCAAAATGGAGGCAAAAGTGAACATTATATTCTCATAACTTTTCTATATCCTCAAAACAAAATACCATATACTCCAAATAAAAGAAAAGGTATATAAAAGTCACAGCTCAGACTTATTATAAATGGAAACATGTCTTAACCTATCAAAACTTGCCCAGAAGTCCACAATGGATGCCTTTCTTCCTTTATCTGACCAAGATCAAACTGGAAACCCTAAATTTTCATCTTCTTCTTTTAACTGCCCATTTATCACAAACGATGATCGAGTATACGATCATACCAACGTTGATAATACCTTGTATTATAACCACAATCTTACTGATTCTAACCCTAACAATCTCTCGCTCATCGATCACCAAGATTCTAGCTCTTCAAATTCTTTATCATATCTCAATACAAATGAGCAAACTCCAGATCACTTGCTAGAAATAACCAGAGATGTAAACATCTCTAAAAGCCCACAGATATCTGCTGATGCTGCTAGCATGACACAACTTACCTGGATCGAAAGGCAACTCTTATATGAGTGAGTTATATTCCCACTTTTTTTTTTTTTTTTTTTTTTTTTTTTTTTTTTTTGCATCGTTAACAATACATGTAAAAAGTGTCCTGTGTGCATCTTATTTACAGTTCTTTTTTACTTGAAAATGTAGCGATAATTCTAATCGAGAGAGGATGCATTATGGTGCAAAGATTGGGTTTCGTATAAGAACCGCACTTGAGGTGTTGGATGATGGTTATAGATGGAGGAAGTATGGCAAAAAGAAGATTAAATGTACTCCTAGTCCGAGGTACTTATTTATCCAAAACAATATAGTTAACTTATGATCTTACATAAAAGGATCTTGAGAGGTAAGATTTATATATCAACACTATCAAGATCATGTACTTGCACTTGTGTTTTTTTTTCCTGCAATAATCAAAAACAAGAAAAACAGGATCTTAAAAAGGTGGCCGGCCGGATCTTAAGTATTATTATTATTATTTATTTATTTATTTTACTTTTTTTATTTTATAAACATCACTTTATTAGAAACTCAAATGATTTACAAGAAGTTAGTGAGAAGCCGAGATACTAACTGAGCTCCCACTCCTCTAGCTATAGAAAAACTAAGGGCAAATGATTGAAAAAAGTATTATACTTGACATCATTTTCTCTTGTGGGTAGCGAACAAATTTTTTTGCTTTTGTAGGTATTATACTTTCAAATTCATCATCTTTAGGGTATTTTGCAAAAAAGTTGGACATTTTTGCCCCTCTTACCCAAAAGAGCAAATGATGGCAAGTATGATACTTTTTTTTTTATCATTTGTCCTAGTTTTTATTATGTTAAATTTTGGATATGTATTAAGATAATTTATTTAATAATTTATAATTGTGTTAAATCTATGATAAAAATGTTTTGTTTTAAGTTTACACTATTTACTTATTAATCGTATTTGTAATAATTTAATATATACTTAAAAAAGGGAAAATTAAAATCATTCGGACAATTATAAAAAACAAACAACACTTTTTCATTCAGATTTAGACATTATAGCTACCTCTTATTAGTAAGATGTGGTAGTCAGATTCAGATGTGTAACATCTTAATTAAACAAACACACCCTTAATCTAGTCATAGTATACTCTCTAGTCTATGCTTCAACAAGTGACGAACAGAAATTTATATGCAAGTACTTCAGGTTGTGATATAATTCCTCCTAATTTAGCGGAAGCGTTAAACCTAATTCACTTCAAGTTGTTTAACGCTTCAAGCGTTAAACCTCTGCTAAATTAAGAGGAATTATATCACAACCTGAAGTACTTGCATATAAATTTATGTTCGTCGCTTGTTGAAGCATAGACTAGAGAGTATACTATGACTAGATTAAGGGTGTGTTTGTTTAATTAAGATGTTAGACATCTGAATCTGACTACCGCATCTGAATCTGACTACCACATCTTACTAATAAGAGGTAGCTATAATGTCTGAATCTGAATGAAAAAGTGTTGTTTTTTTTTTATAATTGTCCGAATGATTTTAATTTTCCCTTTTTTAAGTATATATTAAATAATACGATTAATAAGTAAATAGTGTAAACTTAAAACAAAACATTTTTATCATAGATTTAACACAATTATAAATCATTAAATAAATTATCTTAATACATATTCAAAATTTAACATAATAAAAACTAGGGCAAATGATAAAAAAAAAAAAAAAAAAAAAAAAAAAAAAAAAAAAAAAAAAAAAATACTTGCCATCATTTACTCTTGTGGGTAAGAGGGGCAAAAATGTCTAACTTTTTTGCAAAATACCCTAAAGAGGATGAATTTGAAAGTATAATACCCACAAAAGCAAAAAAAATTGTTCGCTACCCACAAGGGAAAATGATGTCAAGTATAATATTTTTTTTAATCATTAGCCAAAAAACTAATCCTACTAAAGGTAATCTTACTAAAGATATTATTATTATATTTTTTTGGGGGCACCTTAATAGTGATAAATTGAAATGTTGACTTGAAGTTGACAATTAAGTCGATGTTTGATTTCAACAACTGAAAGAATGCAAACATAACTCAAATATATTTTGTAGGATATAACTCTATAAGTATGTGTATGCCTTTACATTTTAAAGAATATTAGCATGGTTACCACGCAAAGCAGCGATTCAAGTACTATGTTTAAAGGCGATACATTAGTGGCCGTGTGCTTGTGATGTGAGATACGGAGTAATATGTATCTATATTTAGGGACGAGTACATTAGTGGGCCTATGCTTGTGATGTGAGATAATGAATAGGTTAATATGTAACATTATCATTTTCAAATTTTAGAGTTATGATTTCAAACTATGAATATATAATAAATTTATTATTGTAGTTATATCTTATTATTGTAACATCTAATTTAATGCTATTAAGTAATGTGTAAATAGTGGATTTTAAAAATTACTAAATATAGTAAGTTGTGTAATCGTAAAATTTTAAGACCTTTATTTATAAAAGTCTTAAACACATTATAAATAATATAAATATAGATATAGATATTAATGAAAAGTCAATCGATCGAGTTACGAGTATCATTTTGTGTTTAAAGAAAGATTTGAACTATTAAGTTATGTATGAATTGAGTATTATTCATACATACCCCGCCCGCGTGTGGTTCCAAAGTTGTGAAATTTTTCCATGCATGCTAATAATTAATCAAATAAGTAGCTAATTTTGATCAAAATAATTTCCTTTAATTTCCAGGAACTACTTCAAATGCTCGACAATGGGATGCAAAGTGAAGAAAAGAGTAGAGCGAGATAGAGATGATTCAAGTTATATAATAGCAACCTACATTGGGCTGCATAATCACGACGTTCCATCTACAACTGCTTCCATGTCCCACACGTGTCCTACCGGAGTATGGAAATTGCAGTATTCGTGATTGGTTCCAGATACGCTATTGAAAAATCTCAAGTCGTGGTTGTGTCCTTTGATTATGCTGTTCATTACAATAGTTTCATCTAAAGGAACACAATCGCAAGGTGTGCTAGCTGGGATATAGATAAATAGTGTCACGTTTCCCTGACTTAGTAAGTTAATTACGATACTCTTGTGATGTTTAGTATTTTTCATTATTACCTCAGATGTTGTGAATGTGACTTTCATTGTTTATATATTGTGTTTTATTTCTCTCAAGTCCGGACTTCTTTATCATTTGTACATCATCTACGGTTATTCGTAAACTGATTTATCTTAGTGTAATAATGTAAGTTAGGAATGAAGTTTCCATAAGTGAACATGTTGGAAAAAGGTAGGAAAGCAGCCACAAAGAACAACAAATAAATTTTTTCGAAAATTTTGGGTGGCGGTGGATTAGATTAGAGAAGGTGTGGAGAAGCTAGTCGATAAGTACATGCAACACTTTCCAATCATTTTGGTATTTTGGTGCTTTAAAGGTTGTTGAAAAAGATGGCGGCTACCTAAATTGGCAGAAGAAGGTGTATAGTTGTGGGTATTGGACGTTTCAATCATATATATAATTGCCACATTAGCCAATAATTGACGTGACATATACATACATGTTGAGTTGTTGACATTGCAATAAAATTTGTAAATTTATCATGTAATAATTGAAATGCTCATGTTCAACATGAAGTATACAGCATATCTATTTTATGTCTTGTTATATTGCTACTGAAACTTGGACAAGGGTATTTACATGGTGGAAAATTCAGGATGCTTCAATCACTTCCTTTTCTGACGCGCTAAATCTGGCGGATAGAATTTCTCTTCCGGCCCATCAAGTGATACAATTCGATGTTTTTTTTGGGAACGGGGAGTAATCCTGCACCCTGGTAAATATATTAACCAAAAAAACGTTTAAGTACAAAGGATATGAGTGAATTCTCATATCTCAGCCCGTTACATAGGCATAAAGCTTACATAACAAGATACTTCCTATTTTCTAAACAAGAAAACAAACCACTACTCAAATGATAACATAGGACATAACGAAAGAAAATTACTTCCTAGGACCTTGAAGCTTGGTGCCATACATGGCATTAAAGGCATCCAAATTCCCTGGAAGATCATGAACCTGATTCGCATAGTCATCGTAGTAATAGTCATCATACTCATCTTCAAACTCTTGGCCACCACCGAATAGATTAACAGACTAATCAAATGGGTTAGCAACCACCTCATCTTCAGAATCAGAAACCACGATCTCTCTCACTTTAGAAAAAGGGTTAACTCTTTTAGTAGAAGAGGCAGACGGATTACAAGAATCATTAGTTTTAGGAGCCACACCCGACTCCATCTCTTTTAAATCACTCACAAGGGGTTCTTGTGATGTAGTACCTGTCTTAGTAGACTTATCTTCATTAACTTTCATTGTACGACCAGAATCCACATCCTTGTTGGTGTCATTAGTAGGAATACCAAACACATCCGTATATTCCATATTAAGAGCATCAAACTGGTTAGATGTAGAGATATTTGTTCCACTCGAACTAGCCACATCAGAAGCATTCTTCTTAGTGACTTCCACTTTCTTAGGTTCAGGAGGAGTCTTTTTGGGTTGATATTGAAACTGCTTACCCACAACAGGTTTAATAAACCCTCCTTGACCCGGAACAGTAGACCCACCTTGCTTTCCCTTCTTCTTGTTATTTACCGTCTTGAAACCATCATTAACACGCTTAGTAGGCTGAGCGGGAGGTTCAACAACTTTAGGACATTCAATAAAAGTATGACCAAAAATCTTACATTTATCACAATGAGGTGGTTTCCACTCATATTCAACCTGTATCTTCTCAATAGTCGAACCCGACCCATCAAGTAATGGTATCTCAATAGTAAGGCTGTCCCTAAGCACCTCATCCGACTTTACTTCAATCATGCATCTAGCAAAACTACTACAGCCCCACGAGTCCTTGCAGATTTGGCTAGTGAAAGCATCTAACCTTTTGGGCATGCCTATCAATGTGGCAAGGAGACTAAGGCCATCATCAGAAAACATAGCAAGAGGAACATCATGGAATTTAACCCACACCGGGATGTTGGTAAAATCCTCTTTAAGTAAGTTGGTGTTCAATGTCCATGGTTTAAGAATAATAGGTACATTTCTAATCAACCAAGGACCGTTTTCAAGAACATCATCAACACTTTTCTGCGGATTGAACTTAAAAAAGAAGAACCCCTTTGCATTCATCATTACCTTTTGTATACCAAAATTAGCCCACGCATTGCGTACAAAGTAATCAACAACAGGAAAAGCAAGTCGTTGACCAAGGAAATACCCATACAAAGTATTCTCAAACCTAGAGTTCACCTCTTCAACCACTTTCATCGGGACAGAAAGATCCACACCATTAGCTTTCTTATTACACTCCAACCTATGAAAGTTTGACGTGTGTTTCTTAGGTTCGGTAGAAGTAACACCAGCATACGATGTAGAAGGTTGTTTCAAAGCAACACCAACCTTCTCACTACCAACAGCGCCATGTGCATTTGTATCAACCTTATCATTAAAATTATTAGGACTACTAGTAGCATTAACATTAGAAGCCATAGGAACACTCGTATCTTGAGGAGAATTAGAATAATAACCAATAGCAGTAAGCATCTCCTCAAGCTCCTTCTGTGTCTGCGGCACCTTAAGATGCTCAAAAGGATTAGCCCCAGTAGAAGTAGTAGCATCCACTGCCACGACAGGTTTTAATGGTTGCCCATCGTCACCCACAAGAACAAGTTTTCCCTCAAATATTTGTTTTTCAATAGCACGAATTTTCAATAAAGTATCATGACCTCAGGCGTTTCATGACTAGGTGCATCATGACTAGGGCTCGAACCAAGTGAAATCGGCTCCACTTGTCCATCAGTACGAGAACTACTTGGCTGAGAAGAACGTGTACCAAGGATTGTGTCCCTCAAAGCCTCACTATCCACTCTACCATCATCCAAATTGTCTCCCTCAAGAAGACCAGGCTCACGAGAAAGACCAACAGAAGAAGAATTACCAGCAGACAGGTTTGAATTAACATCACCACACTTATCCATAGTAACTAAATCAAACTGCAGCGAAACCCACAAAAACGAAAAACAAACAACAGAACCGAAACCCTAAAACATCGACTAACACAAAGGAACACGAAGCACCACGTCTATCTTCAATTACGAGAGCCTTAGTAGAACTAAGGCATGAGTTCTAGCACAAATCAACTAACCAAAACCAGCCATGATGGGCGCGAATGATGATAGTAGCAGAACCAGAATTTGAGAAACCTTAAGAGAAACCGATAACAATAAACCCTAATAAACAAAACGATTACAAGAATCTGAAGCAATCAAGCAAAAACACAAAAGTAATTGCCTAATAGGAACAGATTGACGCAATAGAGAAGAGATTAGAGCAGAATTGTGATCGAACTTTTAGGAGTTAGGGAATCGCCATGATACAATTCGTTGTTGTCGTGCAAGCAACCCTCTAGGCTCTTTGGAGCAGGGGCGGCTCAAGCCTTATTAGGCCTAAAGCAGAAGTTCAAATACAGGGCCTTTTCTATTATATGCTATGTTTAAAAAAAATCACTGGATCAATATAATGTCTAACTAGAAGGCCAATGGTTAATAAACCGGTTGATGATTGAAAAACAAAATGACAGATTGAGAAACCAAATGTTGTTGTTTCGATGATCAACATGTAGGGCTAAGACAACGCATTGAATCAACACGAGTGGGCTTGTATGTGTTCGGCCGTGAACATTCTATCAAACAAACCATACATGAATACTTAAAGAGTTAAGCGATAAGAAATATTATGTTCGTGTTTTTCATTATCTAATAAAAAAATCTTATTTTTTATTTTTTTTATTTTTTTTTGTGGTTAAAGGGGATACCCCAGGCAAATTATATTACTCCAAAATAACATTTAATTACATAAGATGTGGGTGAATCCCACATCTAAACCCGGTAGAAAGATGGAAAACAAACACACCAATTGTACTTCAAACCAAAACTAATATAAGAAAGACAAACCAATCTTATGAACAACCACTATAAGGACAATAAATAAAGCTAATGTTAAACTGACCACGAAGATTAATATCCATTGCATCACAAAACGCCGGCTACTCCGGAGTTAAACCTTGAAGGTAATAAGTGTCATATAGATCATAATCTTCATCCGCTCATGTAAACTAGCATCATATGCACCTCCCCTAGTCATGAAACAAGAAGTCTCATCATAAACATCTTCGACTTTATCACTCTCCAAGTCGTCCCCTTGCATTTCCGTAGTAGATCATAATATTCATTTAGAAACACATTATACAAAAAGTGCAAAAAATACATGATCAAAAGAGCTTAAAACATATAAAAGTGTATCATCTTCTGAACGGTCACAAAAAGATCTTCAAACTTTTAGTTCACTTACAATCCTATCCATTAGTCTTTAAGAATCGCATTACTAAAATGAGCTTCATTCATATTTTTCATTACCCTAAAAGACTATCTTGGTCCTTTTAATAAAACTAAAATGATGGACATGATATCTGATAGTTTGTACGCCTAAAGAAGATAAAAACAGATGTGACCTTGAATCCTAACACGAGAGTAAAAAATTACTTAAATGAGCTTAGTCCATTGTTTTCCATTACACTAAAATAAAGTTCGTGGTCCTTTATAAAAAGAAATGATGGACTTAGCATCTAATAGTGTTTAGGCCTAAAAAATATATGTGACGACTTTCTAGATAACGGTTTCTTGTAAACTCGGGGGCCTAAAAAATTCGAGGGGTTTGAAGCGATTGCTTTTGTAGCTTTGCTCTTGAGCCACCTGTTGGAAAATTTAGTGCACTTGTGGGATTAGTTCACACCTGGTAATGTGTTAGGAGGTATGGAGTGTACACCCATAAGGTCCATGAACACCCTGACTCTTTTAGTGGTTTGTACTTGAAGTGCTAAGATAGTACTGACAGCCAGTGTTTCCACTGCTAGTGTTATGTTTCCACTGCTAGTGTTATGGAAGTAATGCTAATAGTATGAAAGTACTGGTAGTGGAAAGTACTGCTAGTGCTATTAAAGTACTGCTAAATGGCAGTTACAACTGCTTAATAACCACGTTTAATTGGTTATGTAACCACTAACAGCTATAATGGTGATAATTATGAGGCTATTAATGGGCCGATTAATACTCATAATTCTATTTGACTAGCTAAGAGTAATCTCCTATATATAGGAGATCTGATCATGCATGAAGGACACACAGAAAACGACTAACACTTATAAGCGCAAGGGTTATTTATTTGTGCCTAATTCAATAACAAACATTTGGTCTTATCCGAAGTAGATATTCGTGTAACCCAGGCATTAGGGTCGAATAGTTTACTTTGGAAAGTGATCACACGATTCCAAGTGATATCCGGTAACCACCTGGTGGTATTGCTACTGTCATTGATTGTCTTAACCCTGTTCTGGCGAATACAAACCAACAATCAAAGTAAACTATTCTTGTGATAATCAATGGCAACTGCTGCAATGAAACACATGGCTTTAAACTTTGCTAAGCTGGATAAGTTTGAAGGGGTGGACTTTAGGAGATGGCAAAACAAGATGCACTTCTTGCTGTCAAGCATGAGTGTGGTGTATGTGTTAACCACTCTTATTCCTGATGATGGTGATGATGCCACTGTGGAGCAGATTAGGAGGAGGAGCAAATGGGAGAGTGATGACTACATATGCAGAGGCTTAATTCTCAATGGTATGTCTGATTCTCTGTTTGATATTTATCAGAACATTGAATCTTCCAAAGAACGATGGGACTCCTTGGATGCCAAATATATGGCTGAGGATGCATCAAGTAAGAAGTTCCTTGTAAGTAATTTCACAAATTACAAAATGACTGATTCAAGACCAGTTATGGAACAATACAATGAACTTCTTGGAATACTTGGAAGGTTACACAACATAATATGCACATGGATGAGGCTATTTCAGTCTCTTGTGTCATTGACAAACTCCCTCCTTCTTAGAAAGATTTCAAGCATACCTTGAAACATAAGAAGGAGGAATTAACTCTGGTTGAGTTGGGCAGTCATCTGCGCATTGAGGAATCTCTCAAAGTGTTGGATAATGACAAGCCAAAGAGTAGAAATGCTGCTGGTGCATCTGTTGTCAATATGGTGGAGCATAACAACTCCACCAGGTACAATGACAACAAAGGAAAAAGCAAATATCATGACAACACAAGGGCAAATCCTAACAAGAAGGCAACACCTACTTGTGGAAAATGTGGCAAGACTGGTCACATTAAAAGAGACTGCAAAGATGTTAAAACTGGTGGTAAAGCCAATAGATCATGCACTAATGGTTTAGGGAGTGGTGGTTCAGCCAACTCACTGAAAGGTCAGAATATGTTTAATAAGTCTTTTCATATTTATTATGTTACATATGTATCTGAATCGTTTTATGTGCAGGATGATGATGTTGCATGGTGGGTTGACTCTGGTGCAACAGTTCATGTGTGTAAAGATAGAAGCTGGTTCAAGACTTATTAGTCACTGAATGATGGTTCTATTCTTCACATGGGAGATGAGTCAACAGCCTTGGTGCATGGTCGTGGTTGTGTAGATCTTAGATTTAGTTCTGGAAAGATTGTAACTTTGTTTGATGTTATTCATGTTCCTGATATCAGGAAGAACTTGGTTTCAAGTAGTATTTTGAATAATCATGGATATAAACAAGTTATTGAGTCTGATAAATTTGTGCTTTCTAAGCATGGTATTTTTATTGGTTTTGGTTATTTATGTAATCAAATGTTCAGGCTTAATATTGCCACTGATAGTGTTAATTCAGCATTTGTGACCACCATTGACCTGACTGACTCTACGGTATGGCATGCTATACTTGGCCATGTTCATTATAAAAGAATGCAAGATATGTCTAAGGATGGGTTAATCCCAGCTTTTGACATGGACACTGAAAATTGTAAAACTTGCATGTTGACCAAGATTACCAAAAAACCTTTTCAGGGTGCTAGTCGTGAGACTAAGCTCTTGGAACTTATACACAGTGACCTGTGTGATTTGCATGGCACTCCATCCTTGGGGAATAAGAAGTACTTTGTGACATTTATTGATGATGCTTCTAGGTTTTGTTATGTTTATCTTTTACATACTAAGGATGAAGCATTAGATAAATTCAAAGTGTTTAAAACTGAAGTTGAATTACAACTTGGGTCTTTGATCAAAAGATTAAGGACTGATAGGGGAGGTGAGTACATGGATACTCTGTATTTTTAGTCTGTTGGAATTATCCATGAAACGACTGCCCCTTATACTCCTCAGCAAAATGGTATTTCTGAAAGGAAAAACAGGGTGCTGAAGGAGATGGTTAATTCCATGTTGTCATATTCAGGACTGAGTCAAGGGTTCTGGGGTGAAGCTATGTTAACAGCTTGCTATTTATTAAATAGGGTTCCCAATCAAAGGAACAAGGTTACCCCTTATGAACTCTAGACTAAAAGGAAACCCAACCTGATCCAAAGCTAAAGACTTTGGGTGAAAGAGGCATTGACTGCATCTTTGTTGGATATGCTGAGCATTCCAAGGCTTTTAGGTTCTATGTTATTGAACCTAATGAATACGTTTCAGTTAACTCAATAATTGAATCAAGGGATGCAAACTTTGATGAGAATAGATTCTCATCAGTCCCTAGACCAAGTCAGAGGATTCCTAATGGAACTCATGACACTGTTGTATCTGAGGTCCTTGATGATGAACCATTTGTGGTCCCTGATGAGGTTGTGGTTCAACAACCTGAACCTGTGCTCAGGAAGAGTAAAAGAGTCAGGACTCCAAAGTCATTTGGACCTGAGTTTCAACTATACTTAGTTGAAGGAACCAGGGATGAGGTCTCAGACCAATACTCCTATTGCTTCATTGTTGAGGATGATCCCAAGACATTTGAAGAAGCAATGAAGTCCCAGGATATTGCTTTCTGGAAAGAAGCAATCAATGATGAAATGGATTCCATCATGGGCAACAACACTTGGGTGTTGGTTGATCTACCACTTGGTTGCAAACCTCTGGGTTGCAAATGGATTTTCAAAAAGAAAATGAAGGTAGATGGAACTATTGAAAAGTTCAAGGCTAGACTAGTCATTCAGGGCTTTAAACAAAAGTCAGGGATAGACTATTTTGATACTTATGCCCCTGTGGCTCGTATCAGTACCATAAGACTGCTGATTGCTTTAGCATCTATTCACAATCTGGTAATTCATCAGATGGATGTGAAAACAGCTTTCGTGAATGGTGAACTGGATGAGGAGGTTTATATGAACCAACCTCAGGGCTTCATCTTGCCGTGCAATAAAAACAAGGTGTGTAAACTTATTAAGTCTCTTTATGGACTTAAGCGGGCACCTAAGCAATGGCATCAAAAATTTGATGAAGTGGTTTTGTCTAGTGGTTATGTTCTTAACGAGTCTGACAAATGTGTATATAGCGAATTTGATGAATCTAGTAAAGGAGTCATCATTTGTCTATATGTTGATGACATGCTGATCTTTGGCACTGACCAAAATCAGGTTGACCTGCCAAAGGAATTTTTGTCATCAAGGTTCTCTATGAAGGACATGGGGGAGGCTGATGTTATCCTTGGTATAAGGATTAAACATGAAAGTAATAGAATTTCTATCTCTCAGTCTCATTATATTGAGAAAGTGCTGAGGAAATTCAATTACTTTGATTGTACTCCAGTGAGTACACCTATGGATACTTGTGAGAAGCTGATGCCTAATCATGGCAAGGCTGTATCTCAACTTGAGTATTCTAGGGTAATTGGATACCTGATGTATGCCATGACTTGTATAAGACCTGATATTGGTTTTGCAGTGGGAAAATTGAGCAGGTATACTAGTAATCCTAGTGCTCATCACTGGCAAGCTGTTCAGAGGGTACTGAAGTATTTGAAGAGAACTATGGATTATAGTCTCTCATATACTGGTTACCCATCAGTGTTGGAAGGATACACTGATGCAAGTTGGATCAGTAACACTGAAGACAATTCGTCTACCAGTGGCTGGGTATTCCTACTTGGTGGAGGTGCAATTTCTTGGGCATCCAAGAAGCAAACTTGCATCACCAGTTCAACAATGGAATCTGAATTTATGGCTTTAGCAGCTGCTGGTAAAGAAGCTGAATGGTTGAAAAACTTGCTTCTTGAGATTCTATTGTGGCCTAAACCTATAACACCTATTTCTATCCGTTGTGATAGTGCAGCAACATTGGCTACGGCTTATAGCCAAATGTACAATGGTAAGTCTAGACACTTAGGTGTCAGACATAGCATGATTCGTGAGCTTATCATGAATGGGGTGGTATCTAGAGAGTTTGTTAGATATCAACAGAACTTAGCTGATCACTTAACGAAGGATTTGGCTAGAGACTTTGTTATAAAGTCTGCTAAAGGGATGGGTTTAAGTCCAACTTAGTCACTGAATGCTAGGACACCCAACTCCCTCCTGAGGAAACTTAGGAGCTGAGTTCAATGTGGAAAGCTGAACATTCAGTGGACTAGAGCACATGTTTTGTTTACATCCCAAGGTTGTGCTCAGAATCTGCTGAAAGGAGAACGAAGTCTTTACTTCTTAATGGTTAATTTTCTTTGACAAAGTGCTTGGCAGGAGCATGAATAAAGAGGAACCACATATGTAAATGTTGAAGTTTTGCTTCTTCAGGAATCTTTTGGACTTTTAGCTTTTACAACATTTATGAATTTGGATATGGACACATGGCTTGTATAGTGTCAGGAGCTTTTAAGTGTTTGAAAACTTGTGTGTATTTTATCTTCAGGTATTCAAATGGGTTGAAGGGTTCAATTCTTAGAACACCCTGATTCTCGAATATTTGAACGTGTAATTTACTAAGATGAAAATTCAATCCTCAGGACATTTTCGTTTTTGCACATGTTTTGCTTGATGTTTGTTTTCATGCAAATGAAGTGAACTAAATTTGGGGAGGATTGTTGGAAAATTTAGTGCACTTGTGGGATTAGTTCACACCTGGTAATGGGTTAGGAGGTACGGAGTGTACACCCATAAGGTCCATGAACACCATGACTCTTTTAGTGGTTTGTACTGGAAGTGCTAAGATAGTACAGACAGGTAGTGTTTCCACTGCTAGTGCTATGTTTCCACTGCTAGTGTTATGGAAGTACTGCTAATAGTATGAAAGTACTGCTAGTGGAAAGTACTGCTAATAGTATGAAAGTACTGCTAGTGGAAAGTACTGCTAGTGCTATTAAAGTACTGCTAAATGGCAGTTACAACTGCTTAATGACCACGTTTAATCGGTCATGTAACCACTAACGGCTATAATGGGGATAATTATGAGGTTATTAATGAGCCGATTAATACTCATAGTTCCATTTGACTAGCTAAGAGTAATCTCCTATATATAGGAGATCTGATCATGCATGAAGGACACACAGAAAACGACTAACACTTATAAGCGCAAGGGTTATTGATTTGTGCCTAATTCAATAACAAACATTTGGTCTTATCCCAAGTAGATATTCGTGTAACCCAGGCATTAGGGTCGAATAGTTTACTTTGGAAAGTGATCACACGATTCCAAGTGATATCCGGTAACCACCTAGTGGTATTGCTACTGTCATTGATTGTCTTAACCCTGTTCTGGGCGAATACAAACCAACACCACCACTGCTTTGGAGATTCCAAAACGAGATGCCATTCTCCACAAAACGGCCTTCCGAAGATCTGCTTCTTAATGACATTAAGTTGTTTTCATTTAACTGGATTTCTAGCAGGGTTAGAAATATTAATATGAACTGAATCTTGTGGTTTGATAACCCACACAACATTCTCTGTAATTAATCATTGTATCTTGGCCTCCTAGTACCTTACTAGGCTACTCCATTTGTATATATATTCTTCTTGATGCTGTTCAAAAGAAAATATTATACGTTCTAAACTTTTTGAATGTAATGTATTTTACATGTTATACAGATTCAATTATATAATCAAAGTGGTTTAAAAATACAAGCACTGTTGAAAAAAAATACTTCTATAACATAGAAGTCAAGATATTGTTAACAGATACAATGTATCCAAAAGAGAATCTTGCAAGTTGATGCCAAGTTGGGCAATTTGATCATACAAGTTGCATTCAAGTGGCTTTTGCTTTTATGTCTATAAAAGGCATGGTACATGGCTCATTTGAAGTATCCCATTCTCAAAGCAAAACACATAGAAGTTTCTTTGTATCTCATTTCTTTCTCTAGTAATCTATTTGAGTTAATTAGAGAGTTTGTAATATCTCCTAATACAAGAGTATCCTTGTAATTAGGAAGAAGGTGTAACTCCTAGTTTCCATCATAGTTAAACGTATCTTTCCTTGCCTGTGGTTTTTACCCTATTGGGGTTTTCCACGTTATATCCGTGTATCATCTTTTATTACATTTCATATTTTAGTTGTGGGTTTGCTTCAATCCGGTGTCACTTTTCTCAACAAGTGGTATCAAGAGCTAAGGTTAGGTGTGTGTATAATTATTTATCTTATGCTCTGTGGTTGCCACTAATTAGTGGACCCTCCACATCAAAAGATAAATAAAATTATACTCACTCAAAAGGTGTTCGTTACTATTATTAACAAATAATAGTTTTGTCGAAAAGTAGATTGTGATTGTAGCAATGGCGGCGAAATTTGAAATCGAAAAATTCAATGGGAATAATTTCTCGTTGTGGAAATTAAAGATGACGGCTATCCTTCGAAAGGATAAATGTTTAGCGGCCATTGACGAAAGGCCAGCTGAGGTCACGGATGACAGTAAATGGGACGAGATGGACGGAAATGCCATTGCAAATCTTCATCTGGGATTAGCATATGGAGTTTTGTCAAGCATAGAAGAGAAGAAAAGTGCAAAAGAGATTTGGGATCATCTTGCTCGACTGTACGAGGCAAGATCGCTCCACAACAAAATTTTCCTTAAGAGGAAACTTTATGCTCTGCGCATGACGGAATCTACTTCAGTGACTGAGCACGTTAATAACCTGAATACTTTATTTTCTCAACTCACGTCTTTGAGTTGTAAAATAGAGCCACAAGAACGTGCTGAAATTCTACTTCAAAGTTTACCTGACCCATATGACCAACTCATAATCAACTTAACCAGTAATGTTCTTTCTGACTATCTAGTCTTCGATGATGTTGTGGCCGCTATTCTGGAAGAAGAAAATAGGCGTAACAATAGGGAGGACAGACAGACCAGTTCAAGACAGGTGGAAGCTTTGGTGGTGACGAGAGGGAGCTCTAGTGGGAGTCACAATCATGGTAAATCTAGAACATGAAGGAAGAAGAGTATTAAATGCTACAAATGTGGCAAGCCGGGTCACTTTAAGAAAGATTGTCGGGGTTTAAATACCTCTAATCCTCAGGGAAATTTCGCAAGCACTTCAGAAGATGGTAACGCTCTGTGTTGTGAAGCAGCGGTTGCAAATGAAGGCAGGAAAAGATTTGCAGATATATGGCTATTCGATACGGGAGCTACTTTTTATATGACCGCAAGAAGAGAATGGTTTCATCAATATAAACCTATCTCTGGAGGCGGATCTGTGTACAGTTGCAATGATCATGAACTAAAGATCATTGGAATTGGAAATATCATGGTGAAAGTGCATGATGGTACAGTTCGTACTATTCGGGATGTGCGACACGTGGAGGGCCTGAGAAAGAATCTATTGTCTCTGGGACAATTGGATGATCTTGGTTGTAAGGTTGAAATACAAAACAAGATCATGAAAATTATAAAAGGCGTGCTTGTACTTATGAAAGGTGAAAAGGTGGCTGCAAACTTATACCAACTGAAGGGAGAGATAGTGGAGGAGGCGGAAGCATATGTTGCTTCACATAGTTCAAGTCATAGACTTGCAGTAACATGGCATCAGAAGCTTGGAAATATGTTAGAACAAGGAATGAAGATTCTTGTTGAAAGGAAGTTAATTCCTAGCCTCACAAAGGTTTCTTTACCTTTCTGTGAGCATTGTGTTATCAGCAAGCAGCATCGCCTAACATTCAAGACATCAAATTCTAGAAGTGTCTCTGTTCTAGAATTGGTTCACTCTTATGTGTGGCAGGCACCGGTTCTATCCCTGGGAGGAGCAAAGTATTTTGTATCCTTCATTGATGACTATTCCAGGAGATGTTGGGTGTACCCAATCAAGAAGAAGTCTAATGTGTTTGAAGTTTTCAAAGTTTACAAAGCGCGGGTTGAACTTGATTCTGGAAAGAAGATCAAGTGTTTGAGGACAGATAATGGAGGCGAATACACTATTGATGAATTTGATATTTTTTGCACGAAAGAAGGAATCAAAAGGCAGTTCACAACGGCATACACTCCTCAACAGAATGGAGTGGCAGAGCGAATGAACAGAACCTTGTTAGAAAGAGCAAGAGCAATGTTGGCAACTGAAAGCTTGGAAAAATCGTTCTGGGCAGAAGCAGTCAATACCGTCTGCTATGTGATAAATCGGTCACCTTCAACTGCAGTTGAGTTGAAGACACCAATGGAGATGTGGACGGGAAAGCCAGTCAACTATTCAGACCTTCATATATTTGGAAGTCCTGTGTACGTGATGTACAATTCTCAAGAAACTACAAAGCTGGATCCAAAATCAATAAAATGTTTGTTCTTGGGGTACGCTAACGGAGTAAAGGGGTATCGCTTGTGGGACCCCACTGCCCACAAAGTAGTCGTCAGCAGAGATGTTGTCTTTATGAAAGACAAAAGTCAAGAGATTGAAGAAGGTGATAGCCCTACAAGAGAAACTACATCAATACAGATGGAAAGGCAATTTCAGTCGAATGATTCTTCTAAAGCCGTACCACAGCACGAGGTGAATGAGACGACCGAGTCTCAAGCCCCAACGATTCGTACTCTTAATCGTGAAAGAAAACGCCCGGTGTGGCACTCGGATTATGTTATGGAGGGCAATGTTGCATATTGTCTTCTTACAGAGGAAAGAGAGCCTTCAACTCTTCAAGAAGCACTGAATAATTCAGATGCTTCATTCTGGAAAGAAGCAATGCAAGAAGAAATTGAAGCTCTTCATAAGAATAAAACGTGGGAACTAATGCCACTACCAGCAGGTAGAAAACCTATTGGAAACAAATGGGTGTATAAGATCAAGAGGAACAGTGATGACCAGGTGGAGAGGTATCGTGCAAGATTGGTAGTCAAAGGATATGCTCAGAAAGAGGGAGTCGACTTCAATGAAATATTTTCCCCTGTGGTTCGAATGACAATTGTTCGAGTAGTTCTGGCAATGTGTGCTACGTATGATTTACATCTAGAGCAGCTAGATGTGAAAACTGCATTTCTTCATGAAAATCTTGAGGAAGAAATTTACATGCTCCAACCAGAAGGTTTTAAAAAAAAAGGAAAAAAGAACTTGGTTTGCAGGTTAAACAAATCTCTGTATGGTTTAAAGCAGGCGCCGCGGTGTTGGTACAAGAGATTTGATTCTTTCATCATTGGCCTTAAATATAACAGACTACATGCAGACCCTTGTGCATATTACAAGAGGTTTGGAGACAATGATTTTGTCATCTTGCTATTATATGTTGACGACATGTTGGTTGCAGGCCCCAACAAAGATCGTATCAGTAAACTGAAGGCACAACTCGCTAGGGAATTCGAGATGAAAGACCTTGGACCCACAAACAAGATTCTAGGGATGCAAATTCACCGAGATAGAGTTAGTAGGAAAGTTTGGCTATCACAGAAAAATTATGTGAAGAAAATCTTGCAAAGGTTCAATATGTAAGATTGTAAGCCAATATCAACCCCGTTTCCTACTAATGTCAAGTTATCCTCTAAGATGAGTCCTAGCAGTGAAGAAGAGAGGATGGAGATGTCTCGAGTACCGTATGCATCAGCAGTGGGAAGTTTAATGTTCGCGATGATTTGTACAAGACCAGACATTGTACATGCAGTGGGAGTAGTGAGTCGGTACATCGCGGAACCTGGTAGAGAGCATTGGGAAGCTGTGAAGAGGATCCTTAGATACATTAAAGGAACCTCAGATGTTGCATTATGTTATGGGGAATCGGATATAACTATCAAGGGATATGTTGATTCTGATTATGCAGGTGATCTTGACGGAAGTAAATCAACCACCGGGTATGTGTTTGCACTTTCTGGCGGAACAGTAAGCTGGGTTTCAAAACTGCAGTCAGTTGTCGCTATGTCAACAACAGAAGCAGAATATGTTGCAGCTGCTCAAGCCAGCAAAGAAGCAGTATGGTTGAAGATGTTGTTGTAAGAGCTCGGGCACAAACAAGAGAAAATTACTCTATTTTGTGACAATCAGAGCGCCTTGTATCTAGCAAGGAATCCGGCATTTCATTCAAAGACAAAGCATATACGAGTTCAGTATCACTTCGTTCGTGAGAAAGTGGAGGAAGGAACCGTGGATATGAAGAAAATTCATACTGATGATAACGTGGCAATCATTTGACGAAAGCAATCAACTGTGACAAGTTTATATGGTGTCGATCCTCATGCGGCCAAGCGGAAATGTAAGCAACATGGAAGTGCAAGGAAGGATAACGGTGTGAAGATCGATTTATCTTCAATCGGATCTTCAAGTGGGAGATTGTTAACAGATAGAATGTATCCAAAAGAGAATCTTGCAAGTTGGTGCCAAGTTGGGCAATTTGATCATACAAGTTGCATTCAAGTGGCTTTTGCTTTGATGCCTATAAAATGCATGGTACATGGCTCATTTGAAGTATCCCATTCTCAAAGCAAAACACATAGAAGTTTCTTTGTATCTCATTTCTTTCTCTAGTAATCTATTTGAGTTAATTAGAGAGTTTGTAATATCAATACAAGAGTATCCTTGTAATTAGGAAGAAGGTGTAACTCCTAGTTTCCATCATAGTGAAATGTATCTTTCCTTACCCGTGGTTTTTACCCTATTGGGGTTTTCCACGTTATATCCGTGTGTCATCTTTTATTACATTTCATATTTTAGTTGTGGGTTTGCTTCAATCCGGTGTAACTTTTCTCAACAGATATAAGCACCACATGCAAGGGAGCTTTACTAATCAATCGGATCCTATGAGATTTTTCTAAGATAATGCAATCATTTTCTGATTTTCTGTATCAAGATTGAAATCTACTTTTTTTTCTTTTTCTTTTGACTTATTATTCAATTAGCATGGTCATTAAACATATATTCAAATCAACTAGATGATTACCTACATATAGCGCCCATGGTGTATAGTAACGTCAATTTATGTGTGCAATTTTCTTTATGTATATACGGGTGTGGACTGTGGAGTAAGTGGGAGTTCAAAAGGTTAGCGGTTTAATTTTTAATTAAGTATTTAAATTTAATAAATTTCATTTCCTTTCATGGGTAAGGACATGTTAGTCTTTCAACATTACTCGCTTTTAAGTTTTTATATTTTAATAAATGTATTTTCTCTTTATAGTTAGTATAGTTATATTACAACTTAGCATGTACAAATCGACAGGCAAATTTCTTTAAATTAAGCGATAAACTAGCTAAAAGAAATTCTGAGTTATTAAAACGAATGTTACAATTTCTGTTTCCTTTATTAGTAATTCGTATTGTATGTTTATCCATCTAAGCTTATTTATCAATTTTAGCACGAGGATTTGAGACAACGCCGGTCATTTGCCGAAAAAGTTTGCTTGATGTTGTCAAAAACCTTAAATGTACTAGTATATATGTTAAGTTGTTGGTTCTTTTGTTCCGATTTATGAACCAGAACATCGCTATATAACTATTATTTAGCTTGGTGTATTAGAAAATCATGGAACTACATGGTTGTTTGACTGAGTGTAAGTTCTTCTTATGGAGTAGTTTGTCAATCTGTGATGAAAACCCTTTGCCGTACACAAAAAATGCTGATGTTATAATCATTTATGAGTAAATAACTAATCCTTCCGTCCCCATATTATTATTCCCAGATAAAAAACACACAGTTTAGAAAAAATGGGACCACTGCATTCTTCAAACAATAAAATATCACCTCCACCGCTAAATTCTTTTTTGAATGGTTGGCACAAGAAGGCGTTATTATTTTGGGACATCCTAAAATGTAAATAGGGACTACAATTTTGGAAGTGGGAGTAGTTTGTAGCGTCTCGCTAGGTATTATTTTATTAGTCGGTTTAAAGGTCTTATTATACTTTCTAACATCTCGCTAATTTTTACTTATAATATAATGTATTTTGAAGTTAAAAAAATCATTGTATATTATAGATGTGTAAAAAAAAATAGAGTTTGAAAATTAGGAAGTACTCCCAAGAAATTGGTAAAGATGTTATGTTGTAATATGAACTAGGTTTGATTTTTGTTTTTTTTTTTTTAAGAGTTGTCTTTTTATAGAAACCCTAGAAAATGTCACCTTAAATAGAAACAACTTTATTCATTCATTATCTAAAGCAAAGTGACCAAAGTCAAGCCAGACTAAATTATAATTCATATGTTATAAGGATTTTATAGTATCTTTTGAGATTTTTCTTAGATTTACATAAGAGTGCTACGTGCAGTGGCGCAGTGCGGGTTATTCGTAAGAGTGTCATCAGTTTGGTTAGCGGGTTGTTCGGTTTATTCGATTTGGTAGCTCATTTAAGCTCGGCATATTTGAACTTATATTTAACCCATTTATACTGTAAACATGTACCTTTTTCATCTCCGACTAACATAAATTTCTTTATTTAGATATAGCACTATTATTACAAGTTGTGTGAACCGCGAATATTCTATGCGAAATGTGTTTTTTAGTTATGGCCTTAAAACATGATACTTATACACTTCTAAACTTGTGGATTTCTAAACATTTAACTCAGTTTCAATTCTTTCTATATAAGAAGATGTGTTTTTTAACTATGCATTAAAGCATGACACTTAGAAGTGGATTTCTAAGTGACTTGACTTGTGGATTTCTAAACATTTAACTCGGTTATAAGAATTGACAATAAGATTTTTCTAATTATTTGTGTGTGAAACAGAAGGAAACATGGTGGGCTTTGAATGAGAGATTAAACAAAAGTGTTGATTAATTAAGGGATGTTGCTCTTTATATAATGTTTTCAAGTTCTTAAGTCACTAGTGCTTCAATATTTTATACTAATGTTGTACTATAGATTATTTTGTTAATCCAAAAATAGTTATGACGTGGATCTTTCGTTAATACCTTCCTTAGAAAAGTTTAAACCTCGTGTTGTTGACGCAAAGCACTACTAAATGCAACGAAAATTTGCAACATTACATTTCTGTTGCAAATTTGCAACCGTAATGCAACAAATTACCAACCGAATAGCAATGAGAAAGAAAAAGGTTGTAAATTTGTTGAAAACCTAAACTAATTTTCTTTACATTTATTTTTATTTTCTCTATTTCAAATGTGTTGCAAATTATAAAAATTTGCAACAGAAAAGTAATCGAAGACAAAATTTAAATCATAGTAAAAATAAACATTTGCTTATGTTGCAAAAAGTTTTGTGCCTGTTGCAATGCAAATTAAACTTGCATGTAGCCTTTTCGCAATAGTTGGAATCCGTTAAAATAGCCTTTTACAATGAATTTGCATCGTATTTAGACGTTTTCATTAGTCCAGTTATGTTATAGTGAAATGCAAGCAGCCTTATCTCATTATGAATACATTTGAGAATACATTGCATACGTCATATACTAATTACACTATGTTCTTTGTTTAATTTAGAGAGGAAAGAAAAGTATAGAAAGGAAGAGGAGACGAATGGAGGTTGATATTTTTTTATTTTATATTTTTGTCCTAGAGATAAAACAAAAGGAAAAAAAGTTATCACTTTTATATTTTTCATATTTGTTAATTTACTGTTATACCTTTTTAAACAAATTAAATCCTTAAAATTATACTCAATAACACGTTTGCAAATAAAATGGTTGAATCTTTCAAAATGAATGCTTATGCCACAAAAGTAAAAAATCATTAGCCCATGATATTTAACGTGCTAAAATCCTAACTATTAGTTAGGGTTTTCTTTTTTCACTCGGTTTGCTGCTTGCTGTTTGTCGATTTGATTTTTGGTGATTTGTTTGTGGGTTTAGAGAGATGGAAAAGCGTTTTTTGAATGTTACTAGTGCGAGCAAGGTTACAAAATTTGCTACTAATTGTTAGATGGTGATCTGATGGAGGGTACTTCAACTAATTTGCCAGGTCAAATTAGTTCGGAGTATGATGGTACGTACATGACTGTGAATGGTAAACCTATGGCTGCTCCTTGTAATCCGATCTCTGATTTGGAGTACACGGATATGGTGCAACCTGAACCTACTAACGTGCATGGGGAGGCTGCTCATGGTCCAAATGTTAGTGGTGTTGGTACAAGTAATTCTGGTTTTAATGTGCACGTCGGTGATAACGTGCCTAAAACCACTAACATAGGTTGCGGCTCTAATGTGGAGAGGTCTACTACAAGGGTTAACGAGATGAGATCTACCTCTTGTGCTAATGTTTTAAGTCTGGAACGTGTCTTTAGGAAGGTAAATTTTTGACTTTCGGTTAATAAGAATCGTATTGAAAATCATGGCACTTTGTTACCAAAGGCCGCTATGGAGAGTGTGTTGAATCGGTATGAAAATACTCTTGTGGGTTTTTTTTTGTTGGCAAGAATATTGCCTTCCTGCTTGTTCATAACTATGTCAAAAATGCGTGGGGTAAATTTGGTTTGAAGAAACTTATGAAAAATGATGCGGGTGTTTTCCTCTTTAAGTTTGATTCTAAAGAGGGTGTGGAAAATGTGCTTCAGTGGGGCCTTGGTTAATCCGCAATTCACATCTCATTCTTAACAAATGGACTCCTAATGTGTCACTAACCAAAAGTTAGGTAACCAAAGTTCATGTGTGGATTAAATTACATAATGTGCCTTTACTTACATATTATGAAGATGACTTGATCTTGATAGCTACACAAGTAGGTAAACCGATTATGTTAGATGCTTTTACTAGCTTAATGTGTGTTGATTCATGGGGACGTATTGGCTTTGCTCGTTCTTTAGTGAAATTATCATCGGACTCTGAATTGAAACACAAAGTTACTATGGCTATCCCTAAAGAGGATGATAGTGGTTTTATTACAGCGTGCATTAAGGTTGAATATGTCCGTATCAATTGTCCAAAATGTGCTAAGGAGGCAATTCATAGTGACATTAATGTGGCAACGAAAGCTTACGAATGATGGTTTCATTGGGGTAAACAATCATAAGAGTAAGTGAAAGAATGTGGTTGCTCCTTCTTGGCCTATTGGGGGTGTTCATCTAAATAAGCCTAAACCAAAATTTTGGAGACCTGTCTCGAAAAAGCCGGTTGCTACTAAGGAGAAAATCACTAATGAGGTAGAGTGGGAAGGTTATTGCTACATCGAATCCGTTTGATGCTCTTGATATGCCCGATACCGATGATAATGTTATTCCTTGTGCAACAAGTGTTTTTTCCTAAGAATGGGGCTGCTTTGGAGGTTTCTAAGGGTGGAAATGGAAGTACTACTCCTATTGATGAGAAAATTGGGAATATTGAAAAGCTAATTATTGAAGGGAAAGTTACTCCTGTAGATGATGATGGTAAACCTCTTGAAAAGGTTGATTCATCAACTATGGGGGTAACCCATTATCTAAGATGGGCAATATGGTAGTTTCTGACAGCAATGATGATGAAGTTTTTGATGATCACATTTGGACGTTGTATTCTGGAAGTGAAGTTAAAAAGCAGAGTCTTTATAAGCAATGGAAAACGGATACAAGTGACGGAAACAGTTATGATGATGATGATTTTGGCCTCTCTCCTGCACAATTAAAGGCTATTGGAATTCAAGACTTTTGTCTCAACTAGGTTGTTTTATATTTTTTGCATAAATTTTTTTGATGTATATTATTTTATGTTGGTTTTGGTTTAGTATTCTGATTGGCTGTAGCTAGTTGTTATTTATGGTCTGTCATAAATGATTTGTGGTTGTGTCAAGTGATTGCTTGCGGTTAATGTGATACTTCGACCACATTCCATTATACTTAAATTTTTTTTGGAGTAATATATATTATCGGATGAAAAATACCCTTTACCCATAAAAGCTTACTAAATTATATGTTATTTGAGAAAGAAAATTAAACTAAATCAAGAGGGTTACATACCACTTTGTGTAGATTCTACTAAATAGTATATGTCTTCATATTTTTTAGTTTAAAACTGGATCACAAAAGAAAAGATAACATTGAAGATCATTGAAGTTCAAGAACACATCTCCTAGTTACTTGGGGATATGGGAGAAACAAACATGTAGCAAAAAAAATCATTGCTGAAAGGAAATCGATATGGAGATGGAATCAATTTTGCCAGAACTCTTCAAAAAAATAAATGTTTATTCAAGGAGTTCCAAACTTCCAATGATAAATTTGCAAAAACAAAATGGGAAAGAAATTGAAAGAGGTTATTTGTGTCATTAGGCTTGATTTAATTTTTGTTTTTTTTAAAGGTAGGGAATGTAAAACTTTTGGACATGCTTTGATTGAATGCCCAAATCGTGTTGAGGATGATGTTCGTAGTAATACTAATG
Source organism: Chrysanthemum seticuspe (assembly GCA_019973895.1). Taxonomy (NCBI): domain Eukaryota; kingdom Viridiplantae; phylum Streptophyta; class Magnoliopsida; order Asterales; family Asteraceae; genus Chrysanthemum; species Chrysanthemum seticuspe. The sequence continues at coordinate 7,076,289 of BPTQ01000004.1, read as the reverse complement.
TGGCGTCCAAGGCTTCTGAAGCTTCTACTACTTTGGAAAAGAATGATGATCGTTTCACTGAGGTATAGGAATCGTAAGGATAAAGGTAAGAAGGTTAGGGTTCAAATGCCTTAGAAAAATCCGTCTCGAGGTATTGATGTGGGTAAAGGGGATAAATTTAGCCTTATAAAATCTAACCAGAAGTATGTACCTGTTTCGAAATAACGAGATGCTAATAAGGAGAAAATCACTAAAGAGGCAAGTATGAGTGGTACGATTATTGCTACATCGAACCCATTTGATGCTCTTGATATGGATGATACTAATGATAATTGTATTCCTAGTGCACCAAATGTTTCTCCTAAGGATGGGGCTGATTTGGAGTATGGTGGTAAGAAGAAACTAAGGTGGCTGAAGAAGATAGTGATGATGAGGTTCTTGATTGCCAAAACAATATGACTAGTTTCTTAGCATCTAGTATTCATGCAGTTGCTAGTCCATATAAGGGTGGAAATAGAGGTGGGGGAAGAAGATTTTACTAGAAACTTGTAGGGAGAGTTATGGAGATGACCCATTTGGTAGCACTAGTAATACCCCTATTGTTGAGAAAATTGGGATGCTTAAGAAACTAATTATTGAGAGAAAAGTTACTCTTATGGATGATAATGGTAAGCCTCTTAAAAAGGTTGATTCTTCTTCAACCAAGATGGGTAACCCATTTTCCAAGGTGGGTAATGTGGTTGTTTTTTATAGTGATGACGATCAAGTTCTTGATTATCCTAACGAGACTAATTATTTCGGTATTGGAGGAAACAGGAGGAGTTTTTTGGAGCAATTGAAAGATGGTACATGTGACTACAATGATTATGATGATGATTGTGGTCTATCTACAACCTAATTAAAGGGTGTTGCTATCCATGACATTAGACTTGGATAGGTTGTTTTTGCTTGGTTTTGTTTTGGTTTTCTAGTTGTGTGTAGCTAGTTGGATCATTTATGGCCTGTCATGAATGATTTAGTGGTTGTTCAAGCGGTTTCTTGAGGTTAATGTGGTATCTCAGCCATATTTTATTGTACTTAACTGTTTTTGGAGTAATATATTTTACCCGGTGGAAGCCCTTTACCGTTTTTTTTTCAAATTACTCATGTTTCGTCTCAAATATGTGATGCAAGTTTTGAAAGAAAATACCCAGCCTTTCCTCACATCTTACCTCACTTTCACTATTTCCAAAAACTCAAGAACAAAACATCTTCTTGGTTTCTTGACTTTACTTTCACTTTCATTCTTCAATACAAACTTGAGAACAAAGTGTAAATAAGATATTATTGTCTAAAACTCTTCTCTTACCATAGGGTTAAAAGACCTTAAAACCAGTAAGAGGATATGCTAAACACATGTCCAACTATATTGGGAAAATAATCAACAAAATTCCTAGTATTACGATTCATGGGAGAAAGTCATCGCAGCGGACAAGGCATCGATAATCTCACGACTCGAGATCTTGTTTATTTTATTTCTATTTTTATCGTTATCTAATGTTTAGATATGTGTGTTTATTTAAATGTGTATATTTATTTGCAGAACTATTTCGACTTGTAACCCCACTTAAATAACCCGAGTACAATCAGAATAAACAACGAAGATAAGACAGTAGGGAGCATGGTGAATGTTGGGATTCAAAACTCTTTTGCGGGTCGATATAGTGACAAAAAATACAAGTTTAAGGATAAGTGGTTTAATATGAAGACGGTCGAATAGGCAAGGCGGAAGAAGCCGCCGGAGTGGAAACAAGGAGATGATGAGTGGCAGAAACTTGTTGACTTCTGGGCCGACCCGGATCGACAAAAACAATGGAAAGGAATGCCGGGAACCGAGTAAAGAACAAAGTGACGACCCACCAAGGATAAAAATCTTTCGCCCAAGGAAGACACGGATTCGTATGACTCTATGTAAGTAAAAAAAATTCTAACACGCGTACTCATCATATAGGTCGTCCTATTGATGGTGCACTAATTACCAAACACCGCTTGATGCATCAACAATAGTGTTTGGAAATTGGTGCAACACTTACCAAACACCCTTGATAATGCAACAGGGGTGTTTGGTAATTGCTGCGCAGTTACTGAACACCCTTTTGTCATTCTTATATTAAACTTTCATGTTTTTTTGAACTACACAGGAAGAAAGGAAGGCACCAATATGCAGTCAATGTCGAAGCCATCCCATCCAAGACGGATAGAGAAATCATTGATGAAGTCCTTAAGAGCACAAATTGCGGGCATATAGCGAGTGTGGGCAGGCGGTTACCAGGTACGAGCTTGAGTTCTAGGAGCTCATAACCGGGCACAGGTTATTGTACTCGAGAGCTATTTGAAGAGATCCTTAGGCAACATGCTTTGGAACGAGATAAGCAAAGAAAATCATTTGAAAGAGCGAAGAATGGAGAATACATATTTATATATGACTATTCAAGAATACATATTTAATAAGGTTAATTTACAGTCCAGCCCTAAGGATAATTTGCATGTGCTATTAGTTAATTCTACCTCTGAATCTTTTAATGCTTCTGATCCAGTTTATAAGGTAGGTTCGTCTACCTTATTTGCTACTATTTTGAATCATGTACACATTACAAAGAAGGTTAACTTCATACCATTGGTTAATGAGGTTCGTGTGGACAACCATGACACTTCGTTACCCAAGGTTGTTATGGAGAGCATTTTCAGCAGGTATGAGAACACCCTTGTTGGGTACTTTGTTGGCAAGACTATTGCGTTTTCCATTGTTCAAAATTACGTGACCAATACGTGGGGGTAATTTTGGCTCGAAAAAGCTTATAAAGAATGATGATGATGATGTGTATCTCTTTAAGTTTGATTCTAAAAAGGGAGTAGGTCGTGTCCTTCAAAGTGGCCTTTGGTTAATTCGTAAATCGCCCATCCTTCTTAACAAATGGACTACTAAGGTTTCATTAACCAAAAAAGAGTTAACAAAGGTTTCGTAGTGTTAGTAATGTGGTAGCTATGGCTTATGCTACTTTCGAAACGAATGAAGAGGGTTTTATCGAGGTCAAGAATCGTAAGGATAAATGGAAGAAGGTAGCTGATAATTCTCGGCCTATTGGAGGTGTTAAACTTAATAAACCAAAACCTAAATTTTTATAGACCGATATCGACGACAGCTACCAATCAACGTTCGAATTATAAGGTTTAAAAGGAGACTTCTTCTTCTAATGCTAAATCTGGTACAATCACTAAGTCTTCTAATTATTTTAATGTTTTGAACTCGTTGGGGGAGGAGGATGTGGATAGTTTTCAACCGAATGGTAAGGGTTTCACAATATCAGCTTGTGAATAATTTGAAATAGAAGGAGCAGGCTACGGCTAATAAGCCTTGTACTTCTTCCTCTCCTTGTACTTCTGCTTTGGGAGATTTTGGTAGCACTAGTACTACTCCTATTGTTGAGAAAATCGGTAAGCTTGAAATGATAATTATTGAGGGAAAAGTTACTCTTGTGGATAATTATGGTAAACCAGTAAAAAAAAGGTTGATTTGAAAGAGACGAAGCAAGATGCGGCTACTAAGCCTAGTATTTCATCATCTACTTGTACTTCTTCAACTAAGGTGGGTTACCCATACTCTAAGGTGGATAACCGATTCTCTAAGGTGGGTAATGTGGATGTTTCTGATAGCGACGATGATGAAGTTCTATAATATCCTAACGAGACTAATTATTTCGGTAGTGGAGGGAACAAGAGGAGTCTTTTGGAGCAATGAAAGGATGGTACATGTGACTACAATGATTATAAAGATGATTACTTTGATGATTGTGGTCTATATGCGGCCCATGACATTAGACTTGGATAGATTGTTTTTCCTTTATTTAGAATAAAAGTTGATGTGTCTTATTTTATGCTTGTTTTTGTTTTGGTTTTCTAGTTGTGTGTAGCTAGTTGATCATTTATGACATATCATGAATGATCTTTTTTTGGGTAAAAGGTCAAAGACCGGTAAATACATTACTCCAAAAAACGTTTAAGTACAAAGGATATAGGTGGATCCCATATCTCAGCCCGTTACATAGGCTGAAAAGCTTACATAACAACATACTTCCTATTCTCTAAACAAGAAAATAAATCACTACTCAAAAGATAATATTAGACTCCTATGAAAACAAAATTACTTCCTACCAAGGCCTTGGAGCTTGATATCATACGTGTCATAAAGAGCATCCAAATTCCCTGGAAGATCATAGACCTGATCCGCATAGTCATCAAAATCATCTTCACGATCATGACCACCACCAAATAGGTTCATTAACTCATCAAAAGTGTTCACAAGCTCCTCTTCATCAATGTCGGAATCCAAAATCTCTCCCACCTTAGAGAATGGGTTAACCTTGTTAGTAGAAGAAGTAGACGAAGTAGACGGAAAATTCTTTTTATTACCCAGATAATCAACCTTTTTAATAGGAATACCATCATCATCCACAAGAGTAGCTTTTCTATCAATAAGAAGCTTTTCAAACTCCTCAATTTTTGCAACAATAGGGGTAGGACCAACCTCGTTAGCTTTCATTGAATCGGTGGCACCCGCATCCATCATTTTAGGAGCCACCACAAGCTCCTTCACTTTGTCATCAATCACAATTGGATCTTGTGATACACTACCAGTCTGTTGAGACCCCTCCTTATTAGCAGCCACTGTAGTACTAGTCAGATACCCTTCCTTGGTAACATTAGTAAGCATGGTACAATTATGAATGTCAATCGTATTAAGAGCTTCAAACACATTAGATGTAACAACCGTAGTTCCACTAGTGCTAGCCACATCCACCGCCTTTTTCTTTGTACCATCCACCTTTTTGGTCACAGAAGGTGCTTTAGGTTGATAACGAACCTTAGTACCCACATTAGGCTTAGTAAATCCCTCTTTACCCGGAACACTTTGACCACCATTCTTACCCCTATTCTTGCTAATGACCATTTGAAAACCATCATTAACACTCTGTGTAGGCTGAGTATGAGATGGGACAGATTTAGGACAATCCCCCAGAGTATGACCAAAAAGCTTGCACGTATCACACCTTGGCGGTTTTCATTCGTATTGAACCTGGATATTTTTAATAGTAGAACCCGACCCATCAAGTAAGGGTATTTCAACAGTGAGACTCTCCCGAAGCACCTTATCCGTCCGAATTTCAATCAAGCACCTAGCAAAACTACTGCGGCCCCAAAATTCCAAACACATTTGAATAGTGTAAAATCTAACATTTTCGGATTACCAATCAATGTAGCAAGGAGACTGAGACAATCATCAGAGAACATAGCAAGGGGAACATCATGAAATTTAACCCACACGGGATGTTAGTCAAATCCTCTTTAAGCAGATTAGTATTTAACGTCCAAGTTTTAAGAATAATTGTCACATTTCTAATCATCCATGGTCCGTTTTCCAGAACATGTTCAACACCTTTACGAGTAGAAAACTTAAAGAAAAAGAACCCATTAGAATTCATCATAAACTTTTGAATACCGTACTTGGCCCACGCAATAGAACGTAATAATCAACAACCGAAAAAGCAATACGTTTACTAAGAAAATAACCATAAACGGTATTCTTAAATTTAGAGTTTACCTACGAAAATTAGACTTGCGCTTCGTAGGATCAATTGACGTAGCACCCGCATATGAAACCGACTTCACAATCGAGACACCCGTTGGTTGGGGCTGATTGTGAGCTTTGGGTGACGAATTAGAAGCAACATCAGTACCATTGTCCACATTTTCTGCATTTTTAACTTCAACACCTTGCATGGCCTCTTCAAAAGTCTCACATGCCTCCAAAACAACCGGATCAAGACCATAATTCGGCTCAGCCTCATTAATGATTGTTCAAGCGGTTGTTTGATGTTAATGTGGTATTTCAGCTACATTTCATTGTAATTAACTGTTTTTTTTAGTAAGATATTTTATCGGATGAATGACCCTTAAAAAAAAACGTTGGATATTGTACTCCTGACAAATAATGTACAATTCAAAATCACAAGGAACGTGTGTTAGGAAATGAAACGATTAATGAGAACTTGACATGTAAAACACTTAAATTGATGCATTAATATGATGTTGTACAAATCGTCAAGATAACTTGTCAGTTTAGTTACTCCGTATGATTTAGTCATAAATATGCATTTAAATATGTAATGGGCTAAATATTTTTTTAAGTACATTTTTTGGAATAATATATTTACCGGGTATTTAATTTTTTAACTAAAAAAATATATATATGTAATGGGCTACAAACACTTTTTTATAACTTGATGTTTAACTTTCAACCATTAAGTTTAATCAAATTAAATACTTTTTAACACTGAATACATTTTTTGAGAATTTCACCCAATGTGAACACAACCATATAAGAGGTGATATTTATATACTCAAAACATTGTAATATTATTCATTTTCTGATATTATATAAAAAAAACTTTCAAAAAGGGCTAGCGGCGCAGCTTGTTGTCCGCTTGCCTGTCGTTTCAGTGTAATATTATATAAAAAAACAATATAAAAAACATAGTGATGTTTCAAGTTGCATGTGACGTTTCAAGTTGTATGTATATATTCATTTTCTGATATCGACATTTGGAACAAATACCATAACAAAAGTGTGAACAATGTTCACGTTGTACATTGGTCTCTCGTGGGAAATTCGAGTCAATTCTTGATGAAAACGTGCACATGCATGGAAATTAATTTAGTGTAGTTGTCAAGATTGTTCAAGAAAAGTAATAACTTGGTAAGCAAAAAGTTAATTCGTTCTATCATAGAAAAGTATTGCTAAATGTTAATGGCTTACATATATGGCATGATCTCATGATGATGTTTTTTCGTAAATCCAGTAGTAACTAACAAACACGAGTGGTAAAAAGAAAATCTTTATATCTTTCAGTGGTACCACTGCCAATCATATTGGAGATGCCTAGCTAGTAAGTGATAATCATCGTTTGATACAAATCATCAAAAAAAAATATATATATATATATATAATAATAATAATAATAATAATAATAATAATAATAATAATAAGTTAGGATTTAGCGACGGGTCCATATACATTAATACCTAGGGTTTTGCAAGGGAAATAAGAACCGGGTGATATTACCGACGGATATTAATCACCAGTACGTTGATTTCGATATGTATATTGACTAATAAAGACAAGGATTCTCTCAAGTTGAGGCAATAAGAGCCATTGGATTTGATCCAATGGCTGGCTCAAATCAAAAGAAGTTTTTCTTTTAGCCATTGGATCAAATCCAAAAGAAGTTTTTCTTTTAGCCATTGGATCAAATCCAATGGCTCTTATTGCCCCAACTTGAGTCAAATAACTTGAGAGGATCCTATCCCGACTAATAACCTAAATCAGCTATCGTTGACAATCGAAAAAGATGCAATACATCACAAAGTTACTCGTATATACTATGGTTTAAAGCATAAAATAGTCACCTACTTTCTAAAATATCCACATATAATACGTGTACTAACTGTTTTTTTAAATGTTATGTCTACTTTAGATTTTGTGCTAATATAGTCATATTTTTACCAGATACCTGTAAAACCGGCTAAAATTTTACCAAAGTATGTCGTGTTTTTTTTAAGCAAAAATGGTCCCTTGTGATTTGTTTCTTTTGCAAAATAGGTCCCTTGCGATTTTTTTAAAATAATTCTTTGTAAGTTTTTAGGGTGCGTTAGATGGTGAAATTTTTTCATTTTTAAAAAAATGAAGATATTTTTCTTTGTATAATTTCATACGATTTTATCCGTTTCTGTACGTTTTATACATCTTCATCCGTTTTTATAAGTTTTCATGTGTTTTTATACATTTTCATTCGTTTGTATCCGTTTTATACGTTCTCATCCATTTTACACGTTTTCATCCATTTTCATGCGTATTTATATGTCTTTGTAAACTTTTTATACGTCTTCATCTATTTTCATCCGTTCTTATACGTCCTCATCCGTTTTTATACGTTTTCAGTTATTTTCGTCTAGTTTTATACATTTTTCATCCATTTTCAATTCTTTTGTTTATATACGTATTTTATCCTTTTTTTTTGGGTAAAAGGGTTAACCCACGGTAAAATAATATTACACCAAAAAAATAATTACAGAACAACGGGTGTGGGTGAATCCCACACCTTAGACAAGAAAGGCAAACCAAGCACACCTACAGTGGTTAAAACCTAAACTAGCATAAGAAAGAGAAATCAATCTTATGATCAGCAACTATAAATTAAAGGCATTCGAACAAAAATAACGTTTACTCTGACCACGAAGATTTACATTCATTGAGTCACAAAATGTCATAGATCAAAATCTTCATCCTCATGTAAACTAGCATTATACGAACCTCCACTCGTCATAAAATGAGGAGTCTCATCATAAGCACCTTAAACTAGCATTCACCTTCATATGTTTTAGACGCTTCTATAGATTTACATCTATTTTTATACGTATAAAAAAGTATAAAAATGCATTAAAACGGATGAAAACCTATAATAACGAATGAAAATGGATGAAAACATATAAAAACATGTGAAAACATTTTAAAATGTATAAAAACATAAAAAAACGGAGGAAACGTATAAAAACGCGTGAAATGTATAAAACGGATGAAAATGTATGAAAACGAATGAAAACATAAAAAAACGTACAAAAACATATATAAACGGATTAAAACAAATAAAAACGGATGAAAAAATTTCACCAACTAAACGCATCGTAAAAACGCACAGACTTATTTTGAAAAAAATCGCAAGGGTTCTATTTTGTAAAAGAAACAAATCACAAGGGACCATTTATGCTCAAAAACAATTTTTAACAGGTTTAACCATTTAAAAAGTTACTCACGTATCTATTAGCACGAAATTAAAAGTAGTCGTATTATACTGGAACAAAAATTAGTACGCGTACCATATTGAAACATTTTATAAACTATGTGGCTATTTTATAGCTTAAACACTATAAACTATGTAACGAATAAAGAGCAAGGATATACCCTATTAAAAACATTTATAATAATCATCTTTCTAATGCGCGCGTCTTCATTTTTCCGGATGAATAAATTGTTAGTTTTGATAATTCCTCATGTGATATTTATATTATTCATCTAGTATTTATAACGATAATACAATGAAATCTAGAAACCCTACTGTACCTTAACTCATAGACGGGGCTCGGGCCATATAATCTATTGCCTAATACCTTTTCGCAATTTGAATTGCAAAATCACGAAAGGTCGAATTGGAGTGTAAACTATAATTACTAAGAAACAAAAATAAAGATGGATATCTTGATAAAGAATCAAGACTTTGATAGTAACTATTCGCAGCGGATAAATGTAATCATAAAAAGAGAGATCTTTTTTCTTTTTCGACGACTTTTTTTGGTAAAAGGTCAAAGACCCGGTAAATATATTACTCCAAAAAACGTTTAAGTACAAAGGATATGGGTGAATCACATATCTTAGCCGGTTACATAGGCGGAAAGCTTACATAACAAGATACTTCCTATTCTCTATAGAAGAAAATAAACCACTACTCAAAAGATAACATTAGACTCCTATAAAAATAAAATTACTTCCTACCAAGGTCTTGGAACTTGATACCATACGTGTCATAATAAGCATCCAAATTCCCTGGAAGATCGTAGACCTGATCCGCATAGTCATCATAATCATAGTCATCTTCACGATCATGACCACCACCAAATAGGTTCATTGACTCATCAAAAGTGTTCATAACCTCCTCTTTATCACTATCGGAGCCAACAATCTCTCCCACCTTAGAGAATGGGTTAACCCTCTTAGTAGAAGAAGTAGATGGAAAATCGTTTTTATTAACTGGATAATTAACCTTTTTAATAGGATTACCATCATCATCAACAAGAGTAGCTTTCCCATTAATAGTAAGCTTTCTAAACTCCCTAATTTTCTCAACAATAGGGGTAGGACCAACCTCGTTAGCTTCCATTGAATCACTCACAAGTAGTTCTTGTGATACATTACCGGTCTTAAGAGACCCAACTTCCTCTGCTTCCATTGTACTACTAGAATCCACTACATAAGTAGGAGTGCCACATTTATCAGTATCTATCATATTAAGTGCAGCAAAAGGATTAGATGTAGCAATATTTGTCCCACTCGTACTAGCCACTTTAGTGGCTTTCTTCTTTGTATTATCCACCTTCTTGGGTTCAGGAGGATGCGCTTTAGGTTGATACCTAAACTTAAGACCCACACCAGGTTTAGAAAAACCTCCATTACCTTGAACACTTGGACCACCATTCCTACCCTTATTCTTGTTTTTGACAATTTGAAAACCATCATTAACACTCTGTTTAGGCTGAGTAGGAGGTGGAACAAATTTAGGACAATCAAGAAGCATATGACCAAAAAGCTTACAGGTATCACACCGAGGCGGTTTCCATTCGTATTCAACCCGAATCTTTTCAATAGTAGAACTTGTCCCATCAAGTAATGGTATCTCAATAGGGATGCTCTCCCTAAGAACCTGATTCGCCATAACTTCAATCAAGCACATAGCAAAACTACTTCGACCCTATGATTCCAAGCACATTTGACTAGTGTAAGAATCTAACATTTTTGGATTACCAATCAATGTGGCTAGGAGGCTGAGACTATCAACATAAAACATAGCAAGGGGCACATCATGGAATTTAACCCATACCGGAATATTTGTCAAATCCTCTTTAAGTAGATTAGTATTCAACGTCCAAGTTTTAAGAATTATTGGCACATTCCTAATCATCCACGGTCCGTCTTCAAGAACATCATCAACACCTTTACGAGTGGAAAACTTAAAGAAAAAGAACCCATTAGCATTCATCATAAACTTTTGAATACCACACTTAGCCCACGTATTACGAACGTAGTAATCAACAACCGGAAAAGCAATATGTTTACCAAGAAAATAACCATAAAGCGTATTCTCAAATTTAGAGTTTACCTCCTCAACGAATTTCATAGGAATGGAGAGATCCACCCCATTAGACTTTTTTACTACATTCCAACCTACGAAAATTAGACTTGCGCTTCGTAGGATCAATTGACGTAGCACCCGCTTATGAAACCGGCTCCACACTCGAGACACCCGTTGGTTGGGGCTGATTGTGAACTTTGGGTGACGAATTAGAAGCAACATTAGTACCATTCTCCACATTCTCCGCATTCTTAACTTCAACACCGCGCATGGCCACTTCAAAAGTCTCACACGCCTCCAAAACAACCGGATCAACACAATAATTCGGCTCAGCCTCATTAGTGATTATTCAAACGGTTGTTTGAGATTAATGTGGTATTTCAGCTAAATTTCATTGTACTTAACTGTTTTTTTTTTGTAATATATTTTATCAAGAGAATGACCCTAAAAAAAAAAAAAAAAAAAAAAGAAGACTTTTCGTTGGATATTGTACTCCTGACAAATAATGTACAATTCAAAATCACAAGGAACGTGTGTTAGGAAATGAAACGATTAATGAGAACTTAACATCTAAAACACTTGAATTGATACATTAATATGATGTTGTACAAATCGTCAAGATAACTTGTCAGTTTAGTTACTCCGTATGATTTAGTCATAAATATGCATTTAAATATGTAATGGGTTAAATATTTTTTTTAAGTACGTTTTTTGGAGTAATATATTTACCGGGTATTTAATTTTTTACCTAAAAAAATATATATATGTAATGGGCTACAAACACTTTTTTGTAACTTGATGTTTAACTTTCAACCATTAAGTTTAATCAAATTAAATACTTTTTAACACTGAATACATATTTTGAGAATTTCACCCAATGTGAACACAACCATATAAGAGATGATATTTATATACTCAAAACATAGTGATGTTCCAAGTTGCATGTATATATTCATTTTCTGATATCGACATTTGGAACAAATACCATAACAAAAGTGTGAACAATGTTCACGTTGTACATTGGTCTCACGTGGGAAATTCGAGTCAATTCTTGATGAAAACGTGCACATGCATGGAAATTAATTTAGTGTAGTTGTCAAGATTGTTCAAGAAAAGTAATAACTTGGTAAGCAAAAAGTTAATTCGTTCTATCATAGAAAAGTATTGCTAAATGTTAATGGCTTACATATATGGCATGATCTCATGATGATGTTTTTTCGTAAATCCAGTAGTAACTAACAAACACGAGTGGTAAAAAGAAAATCTTTATATCTTTAAGTGGTACCACTGCCAATCATATTGCAGATGCCTCATGCCTAGCTAGTAAGTGATAATCATCGTTTGATACAAATCATCAAAATAATAATAATAATAATAATAATAATAATAATAAGTTAGGATTTAGCGACGGGTCCATATACATTAATACCTAGGGTTTTGCAAGGGAAATAAGAACCGGGTGATATTACCGATGGATATTAATCACCAGTACGTTGATTTTGATATGTATATTGACTAATAAGGACAAGGATTCTCTCAAGTTGAGGCAATAAGAGCCATTGGATTTGATCCAATGGCTGGCTCAAATCAAAAGAAGTTTTTTTTTTAGCCATTAGATCAAATCCAATGGCTCATATTGCCTCAACTTTAGTCAAGTAACTTGAGAGGATCCCATCCCGACTAATAACCTAAATTAGCTATCGTTGACAATCGAAAAAGATGCAATACATCACAAAGTTACTCGTATATACTATGGTTTAAAGCATAAAATAGTCACCTACTTTCTAAAATATCCACATATAATACGTGTACTAACTGTTTTTTTAAATGTTATGTCTACTTTAGATTTTGTGCTAATATAGTCATATTTTTACCAGATACCTGTAAAACCGGCTAAAATTTTACCAAAGTATGTCGTGTTTTTTTTAAGCAAAAATGGTCCCTTGTGATTTGTTTCTTTTGCAAAATAGGTCCCTTGCGATTTTTTTTAAAATAATTCTTTGTAAGTTTTTAGGGTGCGTTAGATGGCGAAATTTTTTCATTTTTAAAAAAATGAAGATATTTTTCTTTGTATAATTTCATACGATTTTATCCGTTCTTGTACGTTTAATATATCTTCATCCGTTTTTATACGTTTTCATTTGTTTTTATATGTTTTCATTCGTTTGTATCCGTTTTATACGTTCTCATCCATTTTACACGTTTTCATCCATTTTCATGCGTATTTATATGTCTTTGTACACTTTTTATACGTCTTCGTCTATTTTCATCCGTTCTTATACATCCTCATACGTTTTTATACGTTTTAGTTGTTTTCGTCTAGTTTTATACATTTTTCATCCATTTTCAATTCTTTTGTTTTTATACGTATTTATCCTTTTTTTTTGGGTAAAAGAGTTAACCCACGGTAAAATAATATTACACCAAAAAAATAATTATAGAACAACGGATGTGGGTGAATCCCACACCTCAGCCAAGAAAGGCAAACCAAACACACCTACAGTGGTTAAAACCTAAACTAGCATAAGAAAGAGAAATCAATCTTATGATCAACAACTATAAATTAAATGCATACGAACAAAAATAACGTTTACTCTGACCACGAAGATTTACATTCATTGAGTCACAAAACGTGAGTTGTTCCAGATTTAAACCTTGAAGGTCATAAATGTCATAGATCAAAATCTTCATCCTCATGTAAACTAGCATTATACGAACCTCCACTCGTCATAAAATGAGGAGTCTCATCGTAAGCACCTTAAACTAGCATTCACCTTCATATGTTTTAGACGCTTCTATAGATTTACATATATTTTTATACGTATAAAAACGTTTAAAAATGCATTAAAATGGATGAAAACGTATAATAACGAATGAAAATGGATGAAAACATATAAAAACATGTGAAAACATTTAAAAACGTATAAAAACATATAAAAACGGATGAAACGTATAAAAATGCGTGAAATGTATAAAACGGATGAAAACAGATGAAAACATATATAAACGGATGAAAAAATTTCACCAACTAAACGCATCGTAGAAACGCACAGACTTATTTTGAAAAAAAATGGCAAGGGTTCTATTTTGTAAAAGAAACAAATCACAAGGGACCATTTATGCTCAAAAAATTTTTTTTACAGGTTTAACCAATTAAAAAGTTACTCACGTATCTATTAGCACGAAATTAAAAGTAGTCGTATTATACTGGAACAAAAATTAGTACACGTACCATATTGAAACATTTTATAAACTATGTGGCTATTTTATAGCTTAAACACTATAAACTATGTAACGAATAAAGAGCAAGGATATATCCTATTAAAAACATTTATAATAATCATCTTTCTAATGCGCGCGTCTTCATTTTACCGGATGAATAAACTGTTAGTTTTGATAATTCCTCATGTGATATTTATATTATTCATCTAATATTTATAATGATAATACAATGAAATCTAGAAACCCTATTGTACCTTAACTTATAGACGGGCTCGGGCCATATAATCTATTGCCTAATACCCTTTCGCAATTTGAATTGCAAAATCACGAAAGGTCGAATTGGAGTGTAAACTATAATTACTAAGAAACAAAAATAAAGATAGATATCTTGATAAAGAATCAAGACTTTGATAGTAACCAGTCGCAGCGGATAAATGTAATCATAAAAAGAGAGATCTTTTTTCTTTTTCGACGACTTTTTTCGGGTAAAAGTTCAAAGACCCGGTAAATATATTACTCCAAAAAACGTTTAAGTACAAAGGATATGGGTGAATCCCATATCTTAGCCGGTTGCATAGGCGGAAAGCTTACATAAAAAGATACTTCCTATTCTCTATAGAAGAAAATAAACCACTACTATAAAGATAACATTAGACTCCTATAAAAACAAAATTACTTCCTACCAAGGCCTTGGAGCTTTATACCATACGTGTCATAATAAGCATCCAAATTCCCTGGAAGATCGTAGACCTGATCCGTATAGTCATCATAATCATAGTCATCGTAATCATCTTCACGATCATGACCACCACCAAATAGGTTCATTGACTCATCAAAAGTGTTCATAACCTCCTCTTTATCACTATCGGAGCCAACAATCTCTCCCACCTTAGAGAATGGGTTAACCCTCTTAGTAGAAGAAGCAGACGGAAAATCGTTTTTTGTAACTGGATAATTAACCTTTTTAATAGGATTACCATCATCATCAACAAGAGTAGCTTTCCCATTAATAAGAAGCTTTCTAAACTCTCTAATTTTCTCAACAATAGGGGTAGGACCAACCTCGTTAGCTTTCATTGAATCACTCACAAGTAGTTCTTGTGATACATTGCCGGTCTTTTTTTTTGGGTAAAGGGGAGTAATCATGCACCCTGGTAAATATATTAACCAAAAACGTTTAAGTACAATGGATATGAGTGAAATCCCATATCTCAGCCCGTTACATAGGCATAAAGCTTACATAACAAGATACTACCTATTTTCTAAACAAGAAAACAAACCACTACTCAAATGATAACATAGGACATAACGAAATAAAATTACTTCCTAGGTCCTTGAAGCTTGGTGCCATACATGGCATTAAAGGCATCCAAATTCTCTGGAAGATCAGAAACATGCTTCGCATAGTCATCGTAGTCATAGTCATCATACTCATCTTCAAACTCTTGGTCACCACCGAATAGATTAGCAGACTCATCAAATGGTTAGCGACCACCTCATCTTCAGAATCAGACACCACGATCTCTCCCACTTTAGAAAAAGGGTTAACTCTCTTAGTAGAAGAGGCGGGCGGAATACAAGACTCACTAGTTTTATGAGCCACACCCGACTCAATCTCTTTCAAATCACTCACAAGGGGTTCTTGTGATGCAGTACCTGTCTTAGTAGACTTATCTTCATTAACTTCCATTGTACGACCAGAATCCACATCCTTGTTGGTGTCATTTGAAGGAATACCAAAAGCATCAGTATATTCCATATTAAGAGCATCAAACTGATTAGATGTAGAGATCTTTGTTCCTCTCGCACTAGCCACATCTGAAGCATTCTTCTTAGTAACTTCCACTTTCTTAGGTTCAGAAAGAGTCTTTTTGGGTTGATATTGAAACTGCTTACCCACAACAAGTTTAGTAAACCCTCCTTGACCCAGAATAGTAGAACCACCTTGCTTTCCCTACTTCTTATTATTGACCGTCTTGAAACCATCATTAACACGCTTAGTAGGCTGAGCAGGAGGTTCAACAACTTTAGGACATTCAATAAGAGTATGACCAAAAATCTTACATTTATCACAATGAGGTGGTTTCCACTCGTATTCAACCCGTATCTTCTCAATAGTTGAACCTGACCCATCAAGTAACGGTATCTCAATAGTAAGGCTGTCCCTAAGCACCTCATCCGACTTCACTTCAATCATGCATCTAGCAAAACTACTACGGCCCCACGAGTCCTTGCACATTTGGCTAGTAAAAGCATCTAACATTTTGGGCGTGCCTATCAATGTGGCAAGAAGACTAAGGCAATCATCAGAAAACATAGCAAGAGGAACATCATGGAATTTAACCCACACCGGGATGTTGGTCAAATCCTCTTTAAGTAAGTTGGTGTTCAATGTCCTTGGTTTAAGAATAATAGGTACATTTCTAATCAACCAAGGATCGTTTTCAAGAACATCATCAACACCTTTCTTCGAATTGAACTTACAGAAGAAGAACCCCTTTGCATTCATCATTACCTTTTGTATACCAAACTTAGCCTACGCATTGCGTACAAAGTAATCAACAACAGGAAAAGTAAGGCGTCGACCAAGGAAATACCCATACAATGTATTCTCAAACCTAATGTTCACCTCTTCAACCACTTTAATCGGGACAGAAAGATCCACACCATTAGCTTTCTTACTTCACTCCAACCTACGAAAGTTTGACGTGTGTTTCTTAGGTTTAGTAGAAGTAACACCAGCATACGATGAAGAAGGTTGTTTCAAAACATACACACCAACCTTCTCAATACCAACAGCCCCATGTGCATTCGTATCAACCTTATCATTAGCATTATTAGGACTACTAGTAGCATTAAAATTAGAAGCCATAGGACCACTCATATCTTGAGGAGGTTTCGAATAATAACCAATAGCAGTAAGCATCTCCTCTAGCTCCTTCTGTGACTGCGGCACCTTAATATGCTCAAATGGATTAGCCCTAGTAGAAGTAGTAGCATCCACTGTCACGGCTGGTTTTAATGGTTTCCCATCGTCACCCACAAGAACAAGTTTTCCCTCAAAGATTTGTTTTTCAATAGCACTAATTTTCAATAACGTATCATGACCCTCAGGCGTGTCATGACTAGGTGCGTCATGACTAGGGCTTGATCCAAGTGAAACCGGCTCCACTTGTCCATCAGAACGAGAACCAGAAGCAATACCAGTAAACTCATCATTCCTACTATTAGGGGTCATTGTCGATTGAAGAATCGACTCACCAAGACTAACTGTAGGCTCATTCGCATCATGACCAGCTGCTCCACGTGAAGTTAATAATTCCACATCAGTAGTATCATGGCCCTCCGGAGAGTCATGAATTTTACTAACCAAATCCTTCGTAGCCGTAACAGAAACACGTTGTGGATTAAAGAATCCCTTATTCATCTCTCTAAACCCTTTTACCGCAACAAATCAACAAAAGACGACCAAGCTGGTAAAACCCTAACCTGAACAGTTAGGGTTTCATACGAACGGCACCACAAATTCAACCTCCCATCATAGCAGCATGCATACGTAAGAATGATAAATAATAAAGAATGTAAGGCCTGATCAATTGAATATTAAGATAGCATGCAATTGAAACAATCAAAGCAAAAGATAATACCAAAAGCGACTATACCGACCCACTAAAAACAATGAAGCAATTCTAATTGGTAACCGACCTACTAAGGAGGGTTACACAATTAAAAAATATAAGATTGAGATAGTGAGGTATTGAGAATCTTTTTGAAGAAAACGATTTAGCAAAAATACGATTAGGATAGTCGCTAGAGAGATTCTTAGGGTTACTACATTACCGGTCATAAGAGACCCAACTTCCTCTGCTTCCATTGTACTACTAGAATCCACTACATAAGTAGGAGTGCCAAATTCATCAGTATCTATCATATTAAGTGCAGCAAAAGGATTAAATGTAGCAATCTTTGTCCCACTCGTACTAGCCACTTTAGTGGCTTTCTTCTTTGTATTATCCACCTTCTTGGGTTCAGGAGGAGGCGCTTTAGGTTGATACCTAAACTTAAGACCCACACCAGGTTTAGAAAAACCTCCATTACCTTGAACACTTGGACCACCATTCCTACCCTTATTCTTTTTTTTGACGATTTGAAAACCATCATTAACACTCTGTTTAGGCTGAGTAGGAGGTGGAACAAATTTAGGACTATCAAGAAGTATATGACCAAAAAGCTTACACGTATCACAACGAGGCGGTTTCCATTCGTATTCAACCCGAATCTTTTCAATATTAGAACATGTCCCATCAAGTAATGGTATCTCAATAGGGATGCTCTCCCTAAGAACCTAATTCGCCATAACTTCAATCAAGCACATAGCAAAACTACTTCGACCCCATGATTCCTAGCACATTTGACTAGTGTAAGAATCTAACATTTTTGGAGTACCAATCAATGTGGCTAGGAGGCTGAGACCATCATCAGAAAACATAGCAAGGGGCACATCATGGAATTTAACCCATACCGGAATATTAGTCAAATCCTCTTTAAGTAGATTAGTATTCAACGTCCAAGTTTTAAGAATTATTGGCACATTCCTAATCATCCATGGTCCGTTTTCAAGAACATCATCAACACCTTTACGAGTGAAAAACTTAAAGAAAAAGAACCTATTAGCATTCATCATAAACTTTTGAATACCACACTTAGCCCACGTATTACGAACGTAGTAATCAACAACCGGAAAAGCAATATGTTTACCAAGAAAATAACCATAAAGCGTATTCTTAAATTTTGATTTTACCTCCTCAATGACTTTTATAGGAATGGAGAGATCCACCCCATTAGACTTTTTACTACATTCCAACCTACGAAAATTAGACTTGCGCTTCGTAGAATCAATAGACGTAGCACCCACCCGCATATGAAGCCGGCTTCACACTCGGGGCACCCGTTGGTTGGGGCTGATTATGAACTTTGGGAGACGAATTAGAAACAACATTAGTACCATTGTCCGCATTCTCCGCATTCGTAATTTCAACACCACGCATAGTCTCTTCAAAGGTCTTACATGCTTCCAAAACGATCGGGTCAAGACCATAATTCGGCTTAGCCACACTTTGTGCAAGATCTTCATTCATGGAGCTAATTTGATCGGCCAAACTAGCAGAAGATCTCTTACTCATAGAATTATTATCATTCGAATCATTAGCAGCAGAATTACCCACATCTTTCGGAACCTTGGAAGCACTAGTGTTATTGAAAAATCCTTTTTCCATCTCTCAAAACCTAACAACCCACAACAAAACAATCGTATTCACCAAGAACAATTCAACAGCAGCAGCAAAAACCAAAATAAACAAAGGTAAAACCCTAATGCAAGGTTAAGGTTTCCTAAACGTTGAAACGCAGCCTCTAGTCCACCATTATAATGCATGCAAATCAGTACGAAGGAATAAAATTAAACCACCGACCCACTAAGAAAAGTAGCCAATCGGTGGAGGCGGAGATTCCGGTATCATTTTCTTAGGAATCGACCAACACTGACAGTGTCATGTAACTATTATCGATTTGAGAGTTAAAAGCAAAACAATGAGCTAATGTCGTTTGCAAAACCCGACGGCTTGTTACTGCACGTATTTAGAGGTACGACAACGATTTCGGTATGTTTTTCTTTGTATTTAATTACAAATTCAATGGCACTGACGACTTCGGGTAACTCCTTACAGTGTAGAAGTTAGGATCGAAATAATTACCGGCTAGGATTTAAACCGAAAATTGAATGTTCTTTTTTTACTTTTAAGAACGGATAAAAGGCGATAGCTAGGGTTTGACGGGGTGGCTTGATACGTTGGCTCAGGGTTGCCGACTAAGGGACAAGATATATCATGTTAACTTTGATAATTCCCCATAAGATATTTCATATTATTCATCAAATATTTATAATAATAATACAAACCCTAATTGACACTGTTGAAAACTCTCCGACCTTGACAGATCTTTAGCACTCGTGGATCGTTAGTGTTGCCTATGTAATCATAAGCAAACTAATAGACAGTCTCTACAACTCGTATTCTATAGCGGAAAGTAAATACAAGTTGTTATAACTAAGAACACTTAGATCCTCTATGGATCTTTTTATTCACTGAAACTCTATGTTTCAAGTTGTTTTCTATTACAAACTATGAGGTTCCTTTTATAGACAAGGAACCCTAATCTATTACTACCCAATCGACTAAACATGCAAGCATGCATTTAATGACTATTACATTAAATTATATTGAGCAGTACAATAAAACCTATGCTAACCTTGGGCAGTACAAGAATAATAATGAGTTAGCATTTAATTCATAAAGCGCATGTTGATCCTAGTCAGCTTTCACCCTTCAGCAGTAACACGGCAACGCTTGTACTCTTCAGTAGAATCACTTCTTCAGCAGATTCTGCTTCTACTTCAGCAGAAACCTTCGGCAGTAATGACAGCAGAAATCCTACTTCACATAATTCCCAACAGACACGAACCCACATACAAGTTTGGGCCTCATAATTTATTGCCTAATATAAATTGGCGACTTTATTACTTTACAATCTAACTCATCACACTTATGATTATGAAGAATTTTTTACACAATTCTAAGAAGTTAAACTATTTTTCATGATTTTTTTTGGTTAAAAAGATTACCACCGTTTTCAATGATAAAACACAATGTTGCAAAAATCAGTCAACTCGGCTGATTAATCGTTAATCGGCCGAGTACCTTGTCGAGTTTTGAAAATCGGTCGAAAAATCGGCCTAGGATAAAAATCGACACTAAGCAGTCAAAAAATCGGCCGAATCGGTCGATTAATCAGCCGAATCAGTCAAAATCGGCCGAATCGGTAAAAAAATTGGCCATTTTAAAAATAATAGTAATTTAGGCATTATACTTAATTTGGGGATCGTATATTTCCCTTATAACGCACAATGGGCATCATAATCAGAATTAGAGCCTTTTATTAAGGTTTGAAAACATAGCAGGCTTGGAATCTGTTAAGATTTTTAGTTTGGTCTCCAGAAATATCAAAAAATTGCAGGAAATGCCAATCCGATTAATCACCGATTTGACCGATTACTCGCTACAGGGTGATCGACCGCCCGACTACCGATTCACGATTTTTGCAACATTGATAAAACATATGCGCACATGTAATGTATATATTTATGGGTTTCGAGAAGATAGATACCATTATATCATGCATGAATGT
This sequence comes from Chrysanthemum seticuspe, assembly GCA_019973895.1. Lineage (NCBI taxonomy): Eukaryota > Viridiplantae > Streptophyta > Magnoliopsida > Asterales > Asteraceae > Chrysanthemum > Chrysanthemum seticuspe. The sequence goes on along the minus strand of BPTQ01000004.1, from coordinate 7,054,849 downwards.
AAGCCTGGATCATACATTCAAAGTCAGTATAACGTGACCCACCACAATCATTTTTTTTTTTTTTTTGAACTGAGAAATATTATTAGAAAAACTAAGGAACATACAAATCACTCCTCGCAAGCGAGGTAATTTCATGAGGAAAAGAACTATCCCAATTAAATTCAGAAGCCGAACAAAACGCGTGAGAAGCAACCCAGTGTGCTATTTTATTATGCTCACGCTTTACCCAAGAAAATGTAATTCGCATATTCTTTGCCCAAAAGCGAATGTCATCAATAAGAGCTGCAAATCTCCATGGTGGGCATGCTTCTGAAGATGATAAGGAGATAGCCATTTGAGAATCCGATTCCACAATAGCATTTAGCCACCCGTGATTATAAACAAGCGAGCAAGCAGAATGAACCGCAATGACCTCGGCATGGAGGGGAGAAATGGCACAACTTAAATCACCGCGGACAAAGCGAAGAGAACCGGTGGAATCACGAACCGCAACACCATAAGCAGACTTAGAAAGCTTGAATGCAGCATCACAGTTTAGCTTCACCAAACATCCGTGGGGGGGAATCCACCGAGGAGAAGAATGTGACCTGGAATCAAGATTACAAGGACGTGGTATTAATTGAGAGGAAACAAAGCAGTCAAACTCGCAAAGTTGAGCATTTATCGAAGCTAACGTAGTATGTGGGGAGAGAAACACACTTAGAAAGATAATTTATCTAAGATCGAATTAATACGTCACATACTACTACTCAAGTGGCAATCATGTTTTTGAATAAAAATTTCGATTAAGGAGTAATATTTTCGTGCATACTGAGATACAAATCTCAGTATGAGAAGATTAATTGATATTTTCAATTAAAAATCAAATCAACGCAATTTTTTTTAAATTACCTAAATCAAGAACAGTAAATCATCAACGTACATAAATTATAACATTGTGGCGAGCATTTTATTATTTTTCAATAAAGTGACACTCTCATATAATTTTGATTTTTTTTTGTTTTTTCAGTATACTATTTTGCTTGATATATCAATGTGATATAACAGTGCTCTGTAAGTTCGAATACTCGACATGCTGTCGTAAAATGCACATAAGTATTTATGTAGAGTTTCAAATGATTCATTCTTTTTGGAATTGAAAAAACATATCCTTATCTTTTCAACCATATATCATACATAACTTTTAAACCTGCAAATCAATATAGTTTATTCACAGAAGTTGAAGAAAATAGAAGATTTTTTTTTGAAAACTCATACTCACTTGATATATCACATGTGATATAACACTAATCTTTAAGTTCAAACACTTAACATGTGGTCGTAAAATGGGTAAAGTATTAGTAGGAAATTTCAAACGATTCATCGTTTTTGACACTAAAAAATACATATCTTTAGCTTTTTAATCATATATGACACATAATTTTTAAACATTCAAATCAATACAGTTAATTCATAGAAGTTGGAGAAAATAAAATAATTTTCTTATAAAAGTCAAACTCGCTTGATGTATCACCGGTAATATAACACACTAATCTGTATGTTCGAATACTCAACATGCTGTCGTAAAATGAGCATAAGAATTTGTATAAAACTGTAAAAGATTCGCCATTTTTTAGTTGAAAATACACATTTTAAGCTTTTCAATCATATATCACATATAATATTTAAACCTCTATATCAATACGGTTTATTCATAGTAGTTGGTATATACAGAAAAATAAATTGATATTCAAACTCGTTTGATATATCACATGTGATATAACACTAATATGTGAATTCGAGCACTAAACATGTTGTCGTAAAATAGACATAAGAGCATCTCCATCAATAACGCCGTAGCCGCCGTTATCCGGCGTTAAACGTTGGGGGATCCGGCGTTATTGGGCGTTAAAGTTCCGGCGTTACTCACTTAACCGGCGTTATTTCAATTTTATTTTTTTATTTTTTTTCATTTCTGCCCCTAAATGAGGGGTTGTTTTTGTAAATTGTTGGTTTGTTAAAGTTTAACTTTAGATGTTATTGTTGTGGGTGTTTTTTGAGGATGTTAAGTGGCGCTGACGTGGCATGGTGTTAAACTTTAACTCGCGTTATTAATGTAAATGCTATAAGTATTTGTATATAATTCCAAAAGATTCACCGTTTTTTGCAACAAACAAAAATATTTATGTCCATTATTCTCTAGTATGTAATGTCTTTGAATCTAAAAATTTGTGTTGTATTCATTTGATATATCAAGTGTGTTTTAATATAAAAGAAAATTCATATATTTTCTACAACTTTTATGAATAAATTGTTATGATTTGAAAGTTCAATTATTATGTGTGATATATGGTTGAAAAGATAAGAATTTAAATTTTTAAATACAAAAAAATGATAAATCAATTAGAGTTCTACACAAATATATTTGCCAATATTATAACAACATGTTAAGTGTTTGAACTTAGAGATTAATGTTATATCACATGTGATATATCATACAAACTCTAGAGAAAAAACAAAAAAAACAAAAATTAGTTTGTTAAAATTATATAAAAGTGTCTATCTTTTGAAAGATGATTAAATGTTGTCGTAACGTGTAATTAGTTCCGCCTAACGATTAAAGATTTTTTAAATATTTTATTTTTCAAAACAGAAGAGTGAAAGTGGGTTTTAATTATAAACACAAAGGTGGGGTGTGATGGGCGGAAGTAAATATTCTATTTTAGTTAAAATTTAATGATTATGATTAGTCCATCTTCATCAATTTTAATGTTTTTTATGGGTATCTAAAATATAGATTGGGATTCTCTAATGTTAAGTTTAACATGACTAGACATGTTGTCTCACATAAAAATTAGTGGGCTCCTTAAATTTAAAATAGATTATCCTTTAGGGCTCACTTTCTCTTATATGAAACAACACGACTAGTAATGTTAAACTCAACATTAAAGAATATCTATCCACAAAATAACTCACAACTTATATTTAGTTCACATTCCAAGTGGTCCTATAAACAAGCAAGAATTTTCTAAAAAAAAAAGATTTTGTGTACCTAATTGATGAACTTAAAAACAAACCTAATGTGAGTAGTGGAAGTTAAAAATTAACTGATGAATATAATGAGAGATAATAAATGTATTACATTTGTAAATTGTGAATGAATTAAACATAATTGTAAGACTAATTGGTATTTATCATAACTCTTTTCTAAATATCAAAGGAAACTTCCTTTGATATCGTAAGTGTCATGTTTCAAATGCACGTAAATAGTAGCTTCCAACTAATTAATATCAAAGCCATCTTCATCAAAATAAGTAAGACAAATAAATGGATCGAATATGGATTATCTGTTTTGACTTGAAGTGAAGTGAATCCAACCAAATTTTCACAATTTCCTTGAAGCTACACTCAGTGACTTCCTAGTTTCTATGAAGCTCATTATTTGAAAGAAAATTGAAGTCTTCATGTATTTTTCTTAGAAAGATCTAGTAATATATAACAAAACTAGCTAGCTAGCTTTTTGTGTGGTGTATAAATTATTTTGATTTGATGGTGTACAAATCCCATGAACATCTAACCATATACGCGAGTCTAGTAATACCTAGATCACATCACATATTTACAACCAATTGTTTTATCTATGATTTAAACATTGCAAAACGACCAGAAATGATAAGGTTGCTTATTATAAACTGTAACTATGCTTGTAAAAAGACATGAAAAACTTTTTCACTCAACCTCCCGACAAGGTAAAAGACAATGTCACGTATCATGCTTTAAGGTCTTGGTACAATTATACTTCTAAGATAACGACTTATATGCTAGTGTTCTTGGAAGTTTCCTTATTTGTTAGGTCGGGGGTAGTCCATGAAAAAGGTGGTGCGGCTTTATACAAGTTAAGAATGGGTGGTCCAAACTTTGAGTCCCATGGTTCACACTCAGATCGTCATTTAAACTTCAACGAAGATCGGGGATCCGTATAGGAGAAATTTGAATCTGGGACCTTAGTCTTACACTACTTATTCCGACCATGAAGTCACCATCTTAGGAACTACAAGTATATGTCCCATGAAGGAATCATAATGTTGATGGGCGTCGTTTATATGGTATCTTGTTTTGAGTTTATAGAATAGTTATGAGAATATAATGTTCATTTTTGCCTCCATTTTGGAAATCACTTTTTTCTTTTCTAATATGGAATTGAAGTGCAAGACTCCAAGGTTACACATGTTCAAGTTGTTCAACAAAATACTTATATTGGAATCTCCACTAGTGCAATGATACATCTAAAAGTATTATAGAAGGCGTGACTAATGTAATTAAAATTTTATGTATTAATTGTCAATTGAACATTCTAAACAATATAAATCAAGAATATAATACCGAAGTCAAAAATATTATGATAAGAAATTATAGCTAGCTTAACATCATATAAACTTTATGCGTTAACCCTTACTTTTCTCTCTCTTTAGCGATTTTTTAACCCTAACTTTTTTAATCACTTTTCATTAAATCTGCCACTTCTCCTGTGTCTCTAACATCGATCTGATTTAGTAAATTGATTAACATCCATTGTTAACTGTTGCTTGATTGGATTTGTGTTTCGGTTCACTTGATTTGGTAATTTTTTGAAGAATCGTTTTTTAGGGAAAAATCATTTTTGCAACTTTGGTTCTTTGATCATTCCTTCCATTCTCACTGTTAACATAACATAGGTTTGATCATAATGGGTGCGGGTTAGTCATTTAAATTTATTGGTTGTGCATGTTGCTGGTCTGGTGATTGGATTCATTGTACGTGGGTTGTGAGAGATGAACAAGGGGTTTCTAAACAACGTGAATGCATCTATGGGTGCGTCTGGTGGTTATGCTAATGTGGATGTGGATTCTTTGAAGAGCCCTAATAGTGATCCAATTTGGAATACAAATATGTCGAGTGCCTCTAATGATACTTTGAAACATCCCCAATCTAATGAAGGCCGAAAGGTAATCGATGCTAATATTACTGGTTTGGATGTTGAGGAAGGTATATGGTCTACTGGTGTCGTTAGTAGGGATCCTTCTTCTGGTGAAACTGTTTTTACTAGTGCTATCGAGGGCCCTAAGGATGCTTATATTGAGTGTTATAATGCTTTGAACCAGCAACATGATGGTCCTACACATATGGCTGCTGCTGTACGAGACACTAGACATCAGAATGTACATGATGTTCCTGTGTTGGGAGCTGGTTTGAGAACGGTTCCACAAGTTTCGAGCTTCAATGTTGCTTGTCAATCACAAAATTTTGGAACAAGTTCTGATAAAACTCCTGGTAACAGTGGGAGTGAAGCTGAGCCAAGTCGTGATCCAGTAGTTTTAACGGCGTGCAAGAATTTTGAAGAGGCTATGCGTGGTGTTAATAAGCCGGTTTCATATGCGGGTGCTACGTCCAATGATGCTATGAAACACAAGCCTAATTTTCGTAGGTTGGAATGTAGTAACAAGTCTACTGAGGTGGATCTCTCAGTTCCTATGAAAGTAGTGGAAGAGGTAAACTCTAAATTTGAGAATACCCTTTATGGTTATTTTCTTGGTAAACGTATTACTTTTCCGGTCGTTGATTATTATGTTCGTAATACGTGGGCCAAGTATGGGATTCAAAAAGTTGTGATGAATGCGAAGGGGTTCTTTTTCTTTAAGTTTTCTACTCGTAAAGGTGTTGATGATGTTCTTGAAAACGGGACGTGGATGATTAGGAATGTGCCAATTATTATGAAAACTTGGACGTTGAATACTAATCTGCTTAAAGAGGATTTGACTAACATTCCGGTGTGGGTTAAATTTCATGATGTTCCTCTTGCTATGTTTTCAGATGATGGTCTCAGTCTCCTTGCTACATTGATTGGTAATCCGAAAATGCTAGATTCTTACACTAGTCAAATGTGCTTGGATTCCTGGGGCCGTAGTAGTTTTGCTAGGTGCTCGATTGAAGTTCGTGCGGATAAGGCTCTTCGGGAAAGCCTCACTGTTGAGATACCCTTACTGGATGGATCGGGTTTTACTATTGAAAAGATCCGGGTTGAATATGAATGGAAACCGCCAAGATGTGATACGTGTAAACGGTTTGGTCATACTCTGCTTAACTGTCCTAAATCTGTTCCACCGTCTACTCAGCCTAAACAGACTGTTACTGATGGTTTCCAAACTGTAAGTAATAAGAATAAGGGTAGAAATGGTGGTACAAATGTTCCTGGTAAGGGAGGTTTTAATAAACCTGGTATGGGGCCTAAGATTAGGTATCAACCTAAAGCGCCGCCTAATCCCAAACAGGTGGATAATTCTAAGATGAAAGCTACTGAAGTGGCTAGTATGAGTGGGAAGACGATTGCTACATCTAACCCGTTTGATGCTCTTAATATGATCGATATTGCTGAATGTGGTTCTTCTACTGATGTAGCGGATTCTGGTTGTTCAATGGAAGCTAAGGAGCCGCTTGTGAGTGATTCAATGGAAGCTAACGAGGGTGGTACTACCCCTATTGTTGAGAAAATTGGAGAGCTTGAAAAGCTTCTTATGGATGGAAAAGCTACTCTTGTTGATGATGCTGGTAATCCTATTAAAAAAGTTGATTATCCAGGTAAAAAGGATTTTTCGTCTACTTTTTCTATTAAGAGGGTCAACCCATTCTCTAAGGTGGGAGAGATTGTGGTATCCGACAGTGATGATGAGGAGGTTGTAAACACCTTTGATGAGTCGAGTAACTTATTTGGTGGTGGTCATGATCGTGAAGATGACTTTGATGACTCTGGTTATGATTACTATGCGGATCAGGTTTACGATCTTCCAGGTAATTTGGATGCCTACTACGACACTTATGGTATTAAGCTCCAAGGCCTGGGTAGGAAGTAAATGTTATCTTCATAGGAGTCTGATGTTATGTTTTGAATAGTGGTTTATTTTCTTAGTTAGAAAATAGGAAGTATCTTGTTATGTAAGCTTTTCGCCTATGTAACGGGCTGAGATATGGGATTCACCCATATCCTTTGTACTTAAACTTTTTTTGGAGTAATATATTTACCGGGTCATTGACCTTTTACCCAAAAAAAAAACATCATATAATAACTAATAATGAAAAAAGAACGTGTTGGTTTGGACCTCGTATTAGTATTTCAAGGTGTTACGTGTTTGTATTTTAGGTATATGTTTCTTCAGGTGTCATTTTAGGTTTGGTCATTGCTTGTTGGAGGTTTTGGTTTTCTTAGGCTTTTCGGGTGTGATCGTGTATTGGTATCTTTTTGGTTTTGCGGTTTTATGGTTTGCTAGGTGTCCTCTCCATGGGGAAGTCATTTGGGTGTTTGTAATTGTTACATCTAGCGTTCGGCTAGTTTTATTTTAATATATTTTCCGTTTAAAAAACAAATTAATGAAAAATATATAGTTGTCTATCCAAAATTCCTCGTCTGTAGTTACATATCAGTGTATTTTGAACAAGCTTCTTGCCAGCGTTTCTCCATTAGCTGCCACAAGAGTTAATATTGATTGTCGATTTGTTAGGGAATAATTTTTTATATGGTGCTCTATCTCTCTTGTAATAATGCCATTGAAACAGAGGGTTACCGACCTATATACCTGGTGCATGATTGCTAACTATTTATGGCAACTTATTCTAGGATTGTGGATAGTGCACATCACCACGCCATCAGACCTTCGAGACACTTTGAATTTAGCTTCAAAGGCTTATGGATCAAGCTCCCCCTCAAACTTTTCGGATGTTGCATTGATTCCTTTGGCCATTTTGTTACGATATGGTTATCGCCAACAAATGATCATTGGTTATATGATTCAGTCTAAATTGATTGCTCTGTCCTGACCTTAGTTAATAGAAGTGAGCAAAAAAAATGGTTGGCGAAAAATAACGTTGTTACTTTGATATATTCGATGAGAGCTCGGAAGAGGGTTGTTTTCAGGTATTGACGATCTTCGTGCTTTAGTAAAATAAAACAGGGAATATTTCGTCGGTGGATTGCAAGATTCTCCAAAAGACAAACAAAAAGAAAGTTTTTGGTTCAATAAATCTTTTGTCTTGCAACATTTTGTTTGTTCCCTATAAAATTGATTATAACCTAAGTACTAAGTTATAACCTAAGTACTAAGTTATTATTATTATTATTTTTTAGTAAAGGGTTTTCCCGGTAAAGGTATTACTCCAAAAAAAGGTTTAAGTACAAAGGATATGGGTGAAGTCCCATATCTCAGCCCGTTACATAGGTAAAAAAGCTTACATAACAAGACACTTTCTATCAAAAAAGATTTCATAACAAGACACTTCCTATCATCTATGAGTGGCACGAGTGGGCTTATGGAACCGAATGGTATTGATAAGGTTGTCGTGGATGCTTGTAAGGATTTTGATAATGCAATGCACAAGGTCCAATTAAAGAATGTCGTGAATGCTTTGATACAGCTTTCTACATCATATGCAGGTACTACTTCAAATGCACCTAAGAAATACACATCTAATTTTCGTAGGCTGGAGTGTAGCAAGATAACAAATGGTGTGGATCTTACTGTCCCTATGAAAGTGGTTGAAGAGGTGAACACTAGGTATGAGAATACTCTCTATGGTTATTTCCTTGGTAAACGCATTGCTTTTCCTGTTGTTGATTATTATGTACGCAATGTGTGGGCTAAGTATGGTATACAGAAGGTTATGATGAATGTCAAGGGGTTCTTTTTCTTTAAGTTTAATTCGAAGAAAGGTGTTGATTATGTCCTTGAAAATGGCCGGTGGTTGATTAGAAATGTCCCTATTATTCTTAAACCATGGACTTTGAACACCAACTTACTTAAAGAGGATTTGACCAACATTCCGGTGTGGGTTAAATTCCATGATGTTCCTTTTGCTATGTTTTTTGATGACGGTCTTAGTCTTCTTGCTACATTGATTGGTACACTGAAAATGTTAGATGCTTATACTAGCCAAATGTGCAAGGAATCATGGGGCCGCAGTAGTTTTGCTAGGTGCTTGATTGAAGTTAAGGTGAATGAGGTACTTAGGGATAACCTAACTGTTGAAATACCCCTACTTGATGGGTCGGGTTCGACTATTGAGAAGATACGGGTTGAATACGAGTGGAAACCTCCTCGATGTGATACTTGTAAGATCTTTGGTCATACTCTTGGTGAGTGTACAAAATCTGTTTTACCCCTATTCAGACTACTAAGAGTGTTAATGATGGTTTCCAAACTGTCAACAACAAGAAGAAGGGTAAGCAAGGTGGTCAAACTGCTTCGGGTCAAGGAGGGTTTGTGAAACCTAATGTGGGTAAGAAGCTCCAATATCAACCCAACAAGCCTCTTGCTGAACCTAATAAAGTCGATGTCATAAAGAAAAAGGCTGCTAATGTGCCTAGTACGAGTGGAACAAAGATTGCTACATCAAATAAATTTGATGCCCTTAGTATGGATGATACTGCTGACTTTGATATTCCTACTAAGGAAGCGAATAAGGATGTGGATGCTGGTAGTAAAATGGAAGAAAAGAAGAATGAGTCTCCAAAAACTAGTAATACATTGCATGAACCGCTTGTGAGTGATTCAGTGGAAGCTAACGAGGTTGGTCATACCCCTATTATTGAGACAAGTGGAGAGCATGAAAAACTTCTTATTGATGGAAAAGCTACTCTTGTGGATGATGATGGTAATCGTATTAAAAATGATTTTCCGTATATTTTTTCTACTAAGAAGGTTAACCCATTCTCTAATGTGGGAGAGATTGTTGATTCCGACAATGATGAAGAGGAGGTTGTGAACACTTTTGATCAGTCAATGAACCTATTTAGTGGTGGTCATGATCGTGAAGGTGATTATGATGACTATGCGGATCAGGTCTACGGTCTCCCAGGAAATTTGGATGCTTTTTATGACACGTATGGTATCAAGCTACAAGGCCTTGGTAGGAAGTAATTTTGTTCTCATAGGAGTCTAATGTTATCTTTTGAGTAGTGGTTTATTTTCTTGTTTAGAGAATAGGAAGTATCTTGTTATGTAAGCTTTCCGTCTATGTAACAAGCTGATATATGAGATTCACCCATATCTTTTATACTTAAACGTTTTTTGGAGTAATATATTTACCGGGTCTTTGACCTTTTACGTAAAAAAACAAACCACTCCTCATTAGGTTACATAAGACACCTACCAAAATAAAATCACTACCTGCCACAACCTTGAAGCTTGATATCATACATGTTATAAAAAGCATCCAATTGCCCTGATAAATGACCTGCATAGTTATCATAGTAATCTTCAAGCTCGTGCCCACCGCCTGTCGAAGTGAGAAAATTAGCCATAGGATTATCCGGTAGAAGCACCTCCTCATCAGCGTTGTCCGAAACAACCACTTCCCCTACCTTAAAAAATGGGTTACCTAAATAACCTAACTCGTTATAAGTTTTGATATAATATATTCTTTACATTTGCAGATTACACAAATAACAAAATGTCAATATTCTTCATTATCGTCATCTTAGATATAACTGTAATAAGTTTTGTGTATAATCGAACTAATTAAGTATGAAGGAGAAGCTAGAGCAAGTTAAATGAATGTTCCCTTAAAGTGTGCGGAACACAATGTGCGTTATGAGGTGAGACAAATAAGCAAAGTTAAAGGCCTGCACCAGGACAGTTCATCCTAGTGGACGCTCTCCTAAAAACGTTGAGGGATGCACAACGATAAAAAGAAACAAGTGAGTTCAAGAACGAAAAAAGAGCCAATACAGGCTGATTGCAACAGATGAGAACATTTCAAGTTGAAATATTTGATATTCTAAGGCGCAGTAGCAAGTTAGTGCATGTGCATGTGCTTGACTTAATACATAAAGATAGTGCGGGATAGAATGTCTTTTGGTACATAAATCATGACATGGTATATTAGCAGCTAATCGATAGTAACGGATACTATTGCATCATCATTATTTTGCCATTAAGAAAACTGTATAGTGTGTAAGACAATAATCTGTTACATTATAATTACAAATCTTATGGAAGTAAAGGTGTATATATAATTTGCAGATGACATTTACATCTTTTTAACATAATCATAATCAGAGAAGAATAAAATGGTGGTAATTACTGTATATCACAAGCAGAGTTATTGGATGCCAGCAAACAAATCACATATATATATGGAAATCATATTGAACCTTTTATGCAATGAAAACGTGTGTATAATTTATCCACTAATTGATTTGGGTTCATGGGCCACTTTTTTTTTTGGTAAAAGAGGATCACCCTGGTAAATATATTACTTCAAAAAACGATTAAGTACAACGGATGAGAGTGAGTCTCTCATCTCGACCCGTTACATGGGCATAGAACAAGCATCAAATGTGCAACAACCAAAATCACTACATAAGAAAGACATGCCAATCTTATGACCTACCAAAAATAAAATTAATTCCTACCACGACCTTGAAGCTTGACATCATACATGTCACAAAAAGCATCCACTTGCCCTGGTAAATCATAGACTTGAGCAGCATAATCATCATCAAAATAATCTTCAAGCTCATGATAGCCTCCAGACGATGCAAGAAACTTTGCCATATCATTATCCGGCTCAAGTACCTCGTCCTCATCACTGTCAGTAACAACTAATTCACCCACTTTAGAGAATGGGTTGCCCACCTTTTTCGAAGCCGTACACGTAGAAGAAGAAGAACTAGGCTCAGTAGCCTCAACCTGCACCTTTCTAAGAGGTTTACCATTATCGTCCACAAGAGTAACTTTCCCATCTATAATAAGCTTTTCAAGCTTCTCAATTTTGTCAAAAATAGGAGTAGTACAAGGGATACAAGCTGCCCCATCCTTAGGGATACCATTCACATCGGTGTCATCCATATTGAGAGCATCAAAAGGGTTTGATGTAGCAATAGATTGGCCACTTTGATGTATGACTTATTGGAGAAGGACTGATCTCACATTCTAAAACTAGCTAGGGGCGTGTAGAATTCGGGTTTTACCCACAAAAACCAAAAATCGAAACTGGACTGAACTAAAAAAAACCAAAACAGAATTGTAATCGAACTGAATTTGCCAAAACCGAACTGAGCCAAAAATAGAAATCACATAAATATATATATATTCTTTATAAATTTTGTATACAAAAATAATTAAAACTCTTTCATAGTATAAATATAACATTTTTTAAGTTTGATTTTTTTATTATTTTTTATGCTAAAAATCTATATAATTAAATACGGAGTAAATAAAATAATTATAATTAAGTAATTCGGTTATTCGTTTATTCAGTTCGGTGTTCGGTTATTTGGTTGGTTTTCGTTTTGGTTTAATCTAATTTGAATTCGGTTTGGTTCCATTCGATTTTCAAGTTTATCCAGAAATTTTCTTTTAACTAAACAGATGAAAACCACTAATAGTAGTAAATTTCTTCACTTTTTTGGGCAAATTTCTTCACTTTCGTTGCAAGTTGACAGTTCTTCACTTTTTTAGGCAAATTTCTTCACTTTCGTTGCAAGTTGACAGCCCAAACACAATAATAATCTCTTAAAAATAAAAATAAAAATTGAGGATTTTACATTTGAGCCAACGAGATATCTCAATATTGCCACATAAGAAAAAATGAACTATCTCATTAGATAATAAAAAGTCAAAATTGAAACAAGTTCATCAACCTCTTTTAAATTTCATCCAGTAAAAAAACACATGTGCTGATTTTGTATAAAAACACATTGTCTAATTCAAACTCAGGCCATAAACGGGTTATCAAAAATAGGAGTTAACTACATCGCGACACGTTACAAATATTAATTACGTATGCTAGTGCAAAACTGTGTCTTATTAGATAAAATAGATAGATACTGATTTGATAGTATACAAATCACATATTTGCAACCATTTTTACCTATGATTTAAACATAGCAAAACGACCAGAAATGACGATGTTTCTTACTATAAACTCTCACCTACCATGCTCTTGGAAAGTCAATGGAGACGACACTGCACCCATAAGAGGTTAGTCGCAAGTCAAAACATCATAGATAATATAATAATATATTAATCTTGGTCGACGTTAGTTGCAAGTCAAAAGTCAACAGAGATGACACGTGCACCAATAAGAGAAATCTAGGGTTCTTCTAAGAAGGTGTTATGGAATTGGCAAAAAAAAACAAAAGTCTTAAGGGTCAGTTTGGTTTGTAATTGGGTTATGATTAGGATTTGAATTTTGATTTGAATTTGTTTTAAAATTTGAATTTAGATTTGAGAAATGAGAAAGAAAAAATAATATTTAAAAATATATTATATATTAAAATATAAATTAAAAATTATTTATGCTAATATTAAAGTATTAAAAAATGTGGGGGAGAATAATTCGGACCCACTTTGTCATAAACTCATTCACCACCTCCTCCTTTTACACATTTCCTAATATTTGACATATGAGTATAAACCTAAAAATTAAAAATGCAACCAAACAAATGATTTGCAACTTTTAGTCCTAAACCTATCAAAATCCCACCAACAAAACGGGCCCTAACATCTTTAATAATTTATAAGCATTGCTAAAGTCTCATACAATATTCTTCTACTAATCTTTCTAAACGGAACAATATTATATTTTTTTTTCACTTATTCTCTCTATGCATCCAAACCATCAATTTTGAGATTTGTAATCCTCTAAGTAGGAGGGTAAGTAGAAACAATTTATAAAAAAAAAATACATTTTTCACAATTTACTTGTTTTGTACTTTCAGCATGCTATTCTTTTTATTAGAAATGAAACACATGCTAATCTTTCACTAAGAACTAAGAAGCATTTTCATAAACTCAGAAGTAAGTTTGCTTAATTTTGTTTTGCTCTGAAATACTTCATTGCATTCAATTTAATATCATCTACCCTTTTATGCCAGGAGACTATATATTATTGTTTTATTTTTTCGAATGGCAAGACCTAGCAAGACACTAAGGGCAACGATTATAACATATCACTAGAAAGGGCATTACATAGATCATTGTACCACTCTAATTATCCAATTTAAGAAAATACTTCTATGCCTCAAAGAATATAATCCTTGCATGTAAAGAAAGAAAGTTCGATGTTGTTGAAGGAATCATAATGTTGATGGCCGTCGTTTAATGTTCTTGGATGGCTGTTTGTTGGCGATAACCATATCGTTACAAACTCGCCAAAGGAATCATATTGTTGATTGAACCACAATATCCAAAAAGTTTGAGGGGGAGCTCGATCCATAAGCCTTCGAAGCTAAATTCAAAGTGTCCAAAATTCTGATGGCGTGGTGAACTGGCAATGTATAGTATCCACGATCCTAGAATAAGTTGCCATAAATAGTTAGCAATCATGCACAAGATGTGGCCGATAATCCTCTGTTTCAATGGCCTTATTACAAGAGAGATAAAGCACATATCAAAAATGATTCCAGACAAATCGACAATCAGTATTAACTCGTGTGGCAGCTGATGAAGAACCGCAGGCTAAGTAAAGATGTTAATCTTCATGGCAAGAATCTTGTTCAAAATATATCATTATGTAACTACAGATGCAAAATTTTGGTAGGACAAATATATATATATATATATATATATATATATATATATATATATATATATATATATATATATATATATATATATATATATATATATATATATATATATATATATATATATATATATATATGGCAGCAAATATATTAAAATAAAACTAGCGAGACGCTAGATGAAACAATTACAAACATGAGAAGGGGCTGGGGAAAGCTTGAACCCAATTCCTACAGTGATGAATATGAGCGGAAGACTTCCGCATGGAAAGGACACCTCGTAAACCATAAAACCGCAAAACTAAAAAGAGACCAATACACGATCACACTCAATAAATCTGAGAAAACAAAAACCTCCAACAACCAACACCTATAAACAATGACCCAACCTAAAATGACACCTAAAGAAAGTAAGAAACAAATGCCGAAAATACAAACACATAACGCCTTGAACTAATAAGACCTAGTGAGTCCTAGTCTAAGCCAATGCGTTCTTTTTTGTTATTAGTTTTTTTGGGTAAAATGTTAAAGACCCGGTAAATATATTACACCAAAAAAATGTTTAAAGTACAAAGGATATGGGTGAATCCCATATCTCAGCGCGGTACATAGGCGTAAAGCTTACATAACAAGATACTACATATTCTCTATATAAGAAAATAAACCACTACTGAAAAGATGACATTAGACTCCTATGGGAAAAAAATTACTTCCTGCCAAGGCCTTGGAGCTTGATACCATACGTGTCATAATAAGCATCCAAATTTCCTGGAAGATCGTAAACCTAATCCGCATAGTTATCATAATCATAGTCATCATAATCATCTTCACGATCATGACCACCACCAAATAGGTTCCTCGACTCATCAAAGGTGTTCACAACCTCCTCTTCATCACTATCAGAATCCACAATCTCTCCCACCTTAGTGAATGGGTTAACCCTCCTGGTAGAAGAAGTAGATGGGAAATCCTTTTTATTACCTTGATAATCAACCTTTTTAATAGGATTACCATCATCATCAACAAGAGTAGCTTTCCCATCAATAAGAAGCTTTTCAAACTCCCCAATTTTCTCAACAATAGGGGTAGGACCAACCTTGTTAGCTTCCATTGAATCACTCACAAGCGGATCTTGTGATACATTACCTGTCTTAAGAGACCCATCCTCCTTTGCTTCCATTGTACTACCAGAATCCTCTACATCAGTAGGATTGCCACATTGATCAGAATCGATCGTATTAAGTGCAGCAAAAGGATTAGGTGTAGCGATCTTCGTCCCACTCGTACTAGCCACTTCAGTGGCTTTCTTCTTTGTATTATCCACCTTCTTGGGTTCAGAAGGAGGAGCTTTAGGTTGATACCTACACTTAGGACCCACACCAGGTTTAGTAAAACCTCTCTTACCTGGAACGCTTGGACCACCATGCCTACCCTTATTCTTGTTAATGACAGTTTGATAACCATCAATAACAAGCTATTTAGGCTGACTAGGAGGTGGAACAAATTTAGGACAATCAATCAGCGTATGACCAAACAGCTTACACGTATCACACCGAGGCGGTTTCCATTCGTATTCAACCCGAATCTTTTCAATAGTAGATCTTGAACCATCAAGTAATGGTATCTCAACAGTGATGCTCTCCCTAAGAACCTGATTTGCTTTAACTTCAATCAAGCATCTAGCAAAACTACTTCGACCCCATGATTCCAAGCACATTTGACTAGTGTAAGAATCTAACATTTTTGGCGTACCAATCAATGTAGCTAGGAGGCTGAGACCATCATCAGAAAATATAGCAAGGGGCACATCATGGAATTTAACCCATATCGGAATATTAGTCAAATCCTCTTTAAGCAGATTAGTATTCAAAATCCACGTTTTAAGAATAATTGGCACATTCCTAATCATCCACGGTCCATTTTCAAGAACATCATCAACACCTTTACGAGTGGAAAACTTAAAGAAAAAAAACCCCTTGGCATTCATCATAACCTTTTGAATACCATACTTGGCCCACGTATTACGAACGTAATAATCAACAACAGGAAAAGCAATACGTTTACCAAGAAAATAACCATAAAGGGTATTCTTAAATTTAGAGTTGACCTCCTCAACGACTTTCATAGGAATGGAGAGATCCACCCCATTAGACTTTTTACTACATTCCAACCTATGAAAATTTGATTTGCGCTTCGTCGAATCAATTGACGTAGCACCCGCATATGAATACGGCTTCACACTCGGGGCACCCGTTGATTGGGGCTGATTATGAACTTTGGGAGACGAATTAGAAACAACATTAGTACCCTTGTCCGCATTCTCCGCATTCTTAACTTCAACACCGCGCATAACCTCTTCAAAGGTCTTACACGCTTCCAAAACAACCGGATCAAGACCATAATTCGTCTCAGCCACACTTTGATTAGTATCATTCGAATAATTAGCAGGAGAATTACCCACATCTTTCAAACCCTTGGAAGCACTAGTCTTATTGAAGAACCCTTTTTCCATCTCTCAAAACCCCACAACCACAGCAAAACAAACGAATTCACCAAAAGCAACGCAACAGCAGCAGCAAAACCAAAATAAATAAAGGTGAAACCCTAACGCAAGGTTAGGGTTTTAAAACTTTGAAGCTTAAGAACCTAACCTCCCATCATGTAAATCAAAACATTCTGCAATCTGACCCACGTTCAATTGATATAATAATAGGATAAAGAATCAATAGATCATGCTCATAAATAAAACCAACACAAAACGGCACAACAAAAGCGAATAAAAACCGCCCCACGATAGAAGTAACCAATTAAAATAACCAACCTACGATATGATGATGCAGATTAAATAATTAAAAGGTTGAAGATATTAAGGGAATCGTAGGTGAGAATCGTTTATTGTCGCCGTTTTCGCTAGAGAGAATCGTATAGGGGTTTTTTAACTTGCTTCATCTTTTTGGTTATTAGTTATTATATGATGTTGCAGCTATAATTTCTTTTTTGATAAAAGGTCAAAGACCCGGTAAATATATTACTCCAAAAAACGTTTAAGTACAAAGGATATGGGTGAATCCCATATCTCAGCCCGTTACATAGGCGAAAAGCTTACATAACCAGATACTTCTTATTCTCTATACAAGAAAATAAACCACTACTCAAAAGATAACATTAGACACCTATGGAAACAAAATTACTTCCGACCAAGGCCTTCGAGCTTGATACCATAAAATTTTTTATCATATTGTTTAGAATGTTTAGAAGGCCTTGGAGCTATAATTTCTTATCATAAAATTTTTGACTTTGATATTATATTCTTGATCTATATTGTTTAGAATGTTCACTTGACAATATATATAAAGACATTTGTGATATTTTCAAATGGATCATTGCACTAGTGGAGATTCCAATATATAAGTATTTTGTTGAACAACTTGAACATCTTGTAGTCTTGCACTTCAATTCCATATTACTCTCTCCGTACAATTTGTACAAAAAAAAAATTAACAAATTATGATATATGTAATTAATGTTAGTTTTGATTGATAAAAAATATTCTTACTTTCATAGTTAATATAAAAACTAAAATTAAGCAATTAATGCATATTTTGGTTATATGGGTAAAGTATAAAAGTCACTCATAATTACTATTTAAAAGTAAAAAATAGGCACTTTTTTATGGCAAATAAAATTAGTAAGGTAAACATTTTTTACGGGACAGAGTGAGTAGAAAATAAAAGAAAAAAGTTATTTCTAAAAGGCAAAAGTGAACATTACATTCTCATGACTATTCTATAAACTCAAAACAAGACGATATACTCAAAAAAAGAAAAAAAAACAAAAAAAACAAAAAAAACAAAAAAGTCAATGACTCATACTTATTATAAAAGGAAACATGTCTTAACCTTATCAAAACATGCCCAAAAATCATGGATGCCTTTCTTCCTTTATCTGATGAAGATCAAATTGGAAACCCTAATTTTTCATCTTCTTCTTTGAACCACCCTTCAAACATAATCAATGATCGAGTATATGATCGAATCAACGTTGAAAACACCTTGTATTATAACCATAATCTTAATGATGATAACTCTAACCCTAACGCTCTCTCGCTCATCGATCACCAAGGTTCTAGCGCTTCAAATTCTTTATCATATCTCAATACAAATGAGCAAACTCCAGATCACTTGCTAGAAATAACCACAGATGTAAACATCTCTAAAAGCCCACAGATATCTGCTGATGCTGCTAGCATGACACAACGTACCTGGATCGAAAGGCAACTCTTATATGAGTGAGTTATATTCTCATATTTTTATGCATTGTTAACAATACATGTAAAAATTGTCCTGTGTGCATATTATTTACAGATTTTTTTTTTTTTTTTTTTTTTTTTTTTTTTTTTTTGGCTTGCAAAATGTGGCGATAATCCTAATAGAGAGAGGATGAATAATGATACAAAGATTGGGTTTCGTATACAAACGGCACTTGAGGTGTTGGATGATGGTTATAAATGGAGGAAGTATGGCAAAAAGAAGATTAAAGGTACTCCTAATCCGAGGTAATTTTTCATCCAAACCAATATAGTTAAGGTTTATGTACATAGGATCTTACATAATAGGATCTTGAAAGGTACGATATATATCAACAAAGTGGCTAAACATGAGAAAGCGTGCACTGAAAATCAACATGTTTTTATTCCTTTCGCATTTGATACCTTTGGTTTCCTTGCACCTGAGGATGTGGAGTTTCTCAATAGAGTCCAACGAGTTATGTATAGCAATGTTATGACACCTAGATCTACAAACGTAGTTTTAAAAGAATTGGCTTTAAAATTCAAAAAGGGCTAGCGGCGCAGCTTGTTGCTCGTTTGCCTTGCACCTCTATGTAAATCGAAAGAATATATGATATCAAGAACATGTGCTTGAACTTGTGTTTTTTTCCTGTAATAATTAAGAACAAGAACTACTAAGTTTCATTCCCATAATGCTATTATGGAGTAAAATATATTGAAATAGTTGTGATTTAGAATAAATTTACCTTTAACTTCACATACGTTTATACAGTATAGTTAAGTGCATGATCATGTAAGTTAGCTAGAAATAGTTGATGCTCCAAACTTATTCGTTTCCTCTTGTCTTGAATCGATCAAATTGTGACCTATTTTGGGAGTTGATCATGCCTTTGTACGTGGGTATATAGGTACTTTAGCATAGTAAATCACGTTCGATACTCATGCAAGATGAGTAGATGACCTTGATGTTTATTTTATTTATTTTTTTGGCAAAGCAAAGCAAGAAATTTGCAGCTTCATTCATCTTTTAGGTAATTGGCCTGCGGTGCTCTAATCTGGACCATTTTTGGTTACCACTGATCATAATCTTTTGGAACTTAACATTAGAATTCAATGCATCTATAGAATTTGTTATCATACCATAAAGTTCCGATGTTGACAGTTGATAGAAATGCGTAATACACAAGAAAAACAGGGTCTTAAAAAGGTGGATCAGATGTCGTTCACGCACCTTCGTAGCGACAACTTGAAATGTTGGGAACAAAATTGATATTTGACATCAACAACTGAAAGAATGCAAAAGCACAATTAACTAAAGGGCAAATGACAAAAAAATGCATCGAACTTGACACTTTATGTGATTGTGTGTAGCCAACTATTTTTTTCTAATTGTATGTACTGAACTTTCAAAATTTCGATCAATATGTGTATTTTGTGACTATTCTGCCATGTAAAATGACCATTTTACCCTTCAAAATTTGGAAAAATTAAGGGTAAAATGGTCACAAAATACACACAATAATCGAATTTTGAAAGTTCAGTACACACAATAAGAAAAAAAATAGTTGGCTACACACAATCATAAAAAGTGTCAAGTTCGATGCATTTTTTTGTCATTTGCCCTTAATTATTAACCATTTTTCGAATAAAATTTACTGTAGAATGTAAATTTGATATAATTGGTTCTGAAGTTGTGAGATTTTTTTTTTAGGTAAAGAGTTTCCCCGGTAAATATTATTACACAAAAAAACAATTAAGTACAACGAATGTGAATGAATCCCACATCTCAACCTATAAACAGACAAAAATAAATACACCAAATGTGCTTGTGTTGTTAATAACTAACCAAATAAGTAGCTAGATATTGATAAAAAAAAAGTCTTTTACCAGGAACTACTACAAATGCTCGACTATAGGATGCAAAGTGAAGAAAAGAGTAGAGCAAGATAGAAATGATCCAAGTTATATGATAGCAACCTACATAGGGCTACATAATCATGAAGTTCCATCTAGGACTGCTTCCGGTTCCAACACGTGTCCTACCGGAGTATGGACATTGCAGTATTCGTGATTGGATCCAGATATGTTGTTGAAAATCTAAAGTCATGGTCGTGTCCTTGGATTATGCTCTAAATTATGTTAATTACAATGGTTCAAACTTCAAGCGAACATGATCGCAAGGTGTGCTAGCCGAGATATAGATAATGGAAAATATTGTAAGTTCATTACATTTCAACTATATGTTCATATTGTAAATAGTCATTGTCATTGTACTCTTGTGATGTTTAGTATTTTTCATTATTACCACAGATGTTGTGAATGTAACTTTCATTGTTTATATATTTTTTTTATTTCTCTCAAGTCCGGACTTCTTTATCATTTGTACATAATGTACGGTTTATCTTGACAAACTATATTAGTGAGTTGTTTTATTAATAGCATACGTTTCATAATATATGAATTGTTAATCAAACAAAAACGGTATAAAAACATATTTTATTTTTAAACTCATTTATCTTACTGTAATAATGTAAGTTAGGAATGAAGGTTCCATAAGTGAACATGTTGGAAAGAGGTAGGAAAGCAGCCACAAAGAACACCAAACAAAATTCTCGAAAAATTTGTGTGGAAGTGAATTAGATTAGCTGATTAGAGAAGGTGAGGAGAAGCTAGTCGATAAGTACAAAACTTTCCAATCATTTTGGTATTTTGGTGTTTTCAATGTTGTCGAAAAAGATGGCTAAGGCAGAATTAGGTGTATATTTGTGGGTATTTGACGTTTCAATCATATAATTGCCACATTAGCCAAACATTAACGTGACATATAAATACAATGTTGAGTTGTCACTACTAGATTTTTCCACTCTTAGCGACTACAGATGTGGTCGCTAAAAGCGAATATGTGGTCGATAAACCTATAGCAACCACTCGTGGGCAGCTTAATAAACTGTCTCCACAAACTCTTCACTAAAAGTTTTAATGACTCACACTTTTTATTTTTAGCGACTACGTGTTTAACTTGAAGTTTTGATTTCAAACTTTTTGACTAAACCTCTATGACAAAACCTTTAGCCACTACACAAAGTCGCTATAACTTTGTTGATTTTACTGACCAAAATCTTTAGGGACTACAAGTAGTCGCTAAAAGTCCTTGACTTATTTGACCAAAATCTTAAGCGACCACCTTTACCTTATAATAAATTTAAATTATATATAATTAACTAGAATAATTTTTAATTTCATTTATAATTAATTTAAATTCATTAAAATAAATCATTTATCATTAATTTAAATTTATTTACACAATGAAATTAAGTCACCCAAACCTACAGTGATATAGGTTTGGCGGGTAAATTTCCTCGACGGGAAATAAAAATTTGACCATTACTAAAATTTGGTCCTCAATCACGACACTTATAGTCATCGTTATAAGTCATAGTCAAACTCAAAGATTATATATACATTTGTTTTGTCGTCTAGCGAACTTTTAGCAACGACATAGCGACGACATTTCGTCGCTAAAGGTTTCGGTCAAAAGCAAGACCACGAAACTGACTTTTTTGTCATGTAACAAGGGCGTAGGGAGGAGGTGGCTAGCGGGTGCTAGGCCCCTTCCAGTAAGCTTAATGATTGTATTAAGTACCATTGTTTAGCTCATAATTTAATGTTTAATATACCATGAGCCTCTGCCAACTAGCGACTTTTCAATAATGAAAGAAAAAGAAAACAAACGACATGAAATATCTCCTTTCTAAGTGGCCACTCAAGAAAAATATATCTAAATGGAGGTAGCCACTTTCTACCTTAAATGATTTTTATATTTCTTTCTTTATCCTTGAAAATTACTATTGACTTTGATTTTTTCTCCCATATCTTGTGTCACGTGTTAGTTGTTTGATGCTTTACTCTTGACAAATATGAATTGTGCATTAACTTATGTACATATTTTGTTCATGTTTTTTGTTTTGATTTTGTGTTCAATTATTAAAACTATATGAGACTAAGGAGTTCAAGTTATATATAGGGGTGAGCATGGGCCGGTTTGAGACGTTTTTGGCAAAAACCAAAACCCCGAACTAAAAGTTCAGTTTTAAGTTTTTTTAAACCAAACCCCGCATCAAAACTTCGGTTTGGTTTTTACGGTTTTTTGAGTTTAAAATCACTTTCGCAAAAAGTTAGCACATGAACTTAGACAAAGTTATCTAAGAGATAAAGATTTGTCAATGAGGTAAATATGATTACGAGTCGTCTCATGGTTATTTGAGGCCAAAAGTGAAAATATGAAATGAGACATTTTTGACAATATTTTTTTGTTGTTAATTTAAATAATTTAATGGACTTGACAATAACTAGTTGTATCACGAATTTGGATATCCAAAATTTGCGATGATAATTTTATGTTAGACATAATATTTTATCTAAGTTTTTTTTTTTTTTTTTTTTTTTTTTTTTTTTTTTTTTTGATTCAGATATCCGAAATTTCAGATAACAGTTTTTATATATCTGAATATCTAGATATTTATAATTTTTAAAAAACTTTTATATGAGTTTCAAATTGACCTTTCATAAAACCCAACTTTTTAGTAAATTATAATCAAGTTTTCGAATATCCGAATACGGATATTTTTTGAACACCCACAACCTAAATCAAGAAATCATAGAAAGTTTCGACTTTGTTGCTCTCCCCTAGTTATATTCTCGGAAACATCAAAATAGATAAAGAATCGACCTTTTTTGAGTTTACTATACTTTTTAGTGATGCATTCGTAAGTTTTTTTGATGGTTTATTTGTATAAACTAAAGTTAGAAATCCTTCTACTTACACTTTTATTTTTTCGGGCTATATAATGAACTTCGGCTCCCTTAACTACAAATCCTGGCTCTGCCCTTGTGTAGCACACACACAAATACTCTCTTCAACAAATTCCATCAATCCTTGATTTCTCAAACTAGCAGCTATGTCACAAGCTCTGTCACAAACTAGATGCAAGGCTGAAAGATGAACATGGATCAAATTGATGCACATGAAATTCAATGTCGTCTTAAAATGCAACAACAAACCGGCGGGTATCACGTAAGTGTTTGATGATATCAAATAACAACATTTTATTGGCATCATTTATCATATATTTATCGCTTGTTTTATATTATTTTATATAAAAATTGATACTTAATCGCTTACTTTTGTAAATCTCAGTTACAAATAAGCATTTGGTGAAAGTTAGCTATTTTAGACGTAAATTGGAGCAAAATGAATCAAGTTGAAAAAGTGTACTGAACTGAAGGGAGATACGCCGTATCATTTTAGACAGATATGCCGTATATAAAGACTTGGACGATTATGAAGACCATTTCCTGACTTTGAGGCATACGCCGTATGGAGTTATCCTATGTGGCGTATATGAAACCTTGGTCAACGTGAAGATCTGACTTGTTTTACTCCAGATGTGCCGCATGACATTCTAGATATGCGGTGTATCAATCTCAGTACTTCACCAAATAAGATATTGAAGAACATGCGCCATATGGATACGTCGTATCGATCATGTTTCTAGAATGTATAAATACCTCATTTGACAGCCAAATTCGAAAGAGATAACATACCACAGAAGAGGACAAATTGGCAGCGCAAGACACAACCAGAAGAACAAATTCAGAGGAGTAAGAAGGTCCTACTAGTACTTTAATTCATATAAATATTCGTTTATTTGTATTTGCAATCTATTAATTGCTGAGTTAGGGTCTTTTTCACTATTTGATCGGACTTAATTGTTTACAGCTTTTATACATATTTGATGTTTTAATGGTTTCTTATGCATATGTTTTGATTACATATTGAGTTTATCGTGCCTTGTCGACGTAGGCTCGCACAATTACTTCATTAACATCGTTTGCATAGTTAATGTAAGCCTATAAAAGGGATAAATAATACATAAACCTAGTAATCATTAAGGTGAATATACGCATACACTAAGAATCCACTGAGAGAAAATAAATTTTAGTACTCATCTTATACAGCTAAGCAATTAAACGTATGACAAATCTTCTTTACTATCGACCAGGCCTCTTATCTGTATCTGTTTTCTATATGTGCACGTGTGTGTCTGTTTTTTTTTTTTTTTTTTTTTTTTTTGGTAAAGGGGAGTAATCCTGCACCCTGGTAAAGTATATTAACCAAAAAACAATGAAGTACAACGGATGAGAGTGAGTCTCTCACCTCAGTCCCTTAGGACACTTACAGACTCAAATATAAGAATGACACACCATTCTTATAACTTACAATAAAATGGACCAATCAATAATGACAAAAGTACATAAACATTAACAATACTACTCAAGAACGACACTTGAGCCTTCTAAATCACTATGGCTGTCCACCTTAACTTCCATGAAGCATCCACGCAGAAAATCCAGGCGACCTTCAACATACAATATGTTTGTAGTGACAAACACCACAAACAAAACCACCACCATACCCATCATACACTAAATCCATAAACTACTACCCGAAGATGTGGTACATGTGAACAGTAGCAGCATGATATAGCGTAACAAAACAAATAGGGTTAAAGAAAACCCTAACAACCATGTAGCGAACCTTGATAATCATGAGAGATCAGGTCGCACCAAAAGGATCAATAGAGTTTTTGAATAAGAACTCTTAAAACTTAACTTCCATAACATTCAGCACATCAATCAGTAGAACCATAAAAATAACAATACACACATGTCCTTGAATGATGAACAGTGTTAAAAACCAATATCCCCACATACTTCCAGCATTAGCGATCAACAGCAGCTAAGTAGAACGTAATTCGATCATGTATATAGCAGCTACCATAGACGAACACTAGGGCTTTACCAAACCCTAGTTCACGAAACACGATTCAGTATACCCTAAGCTGCCAATGCAAACCGAGGATAAAACAACCTGCCATAGCCAAACACTAGGGTTGTATAAACCCTAACACTACATCGATCAATTCAGCAGCATAAAATCAATAGCCAAATGAACATCATGCTGAACCGACCAGCCATAAACATAAAATAGGTTCATCGAGCCCTAACATCCACCACTTCAATAATCATAACAGCATGTGAACGATCATAGGGCATAACAACCCTACCCTCCAATCCCGTCATATATCAGACCAAGAATACGCGAAGACATCCCAACACCATCAGTCTATGTGATATACGAGCCAAGAACCAATAAATAGGGTATAACCAACCCTAACTCCCAATAACGTACCCTCTCTCATAACCCACTTTTAATAACATACCAGAAACATGAATCATACCAGAAAAAACATGCAGGCAGACACCACTTGCAATAATCCAAGGAAAAAGATAACAAAACCCTAAAAATTTAGGGTTTCGTTAGGCATTACATGCATCTAAACAAACCCATCAAAACCGCCTGTGATTTATGAACATGTACCGTTTACGATCAAAAGAGACCAGATCTATCGAACCCTTAAGAAAGAATCAATACAAAGAATTAGTGATAGATAGGGAAACGACAATCAATCAATAGAGGGAGATTTTCATAAGATTTGAAACGAAAACAAGCAATCAGCCGCCCCCCTTAAAAAGAATACCACACAAACTACACGTATTGCATACCCTAATCAGGTAGAGAGGACGAGTAGTCGTGATAATATGGCCGGAAAAAAGGGAGGGGAGGCGGCCGAAAATCTCCCCTAGGGAGAGAGAGAATTAGGGTTTTTTTTTCTAATTAGCAAATTATGTATTGTGTACGTGTATGTCAATTGCCTCTTTACTTTATTTACTATTTACTTAATCTACACATAGTGCCAATCTCTCAGGCTGAAAACACCCCCTTGCGTTAGATTAGGTTTAATTAGAACTAACTTTAGGATTAAAATACTGATAGATACTTAGGTGTTAACGTTCCACTCTTAGTGATCGACACTCTACTTACCAACTAGGCTACATTGATCGGGTACACTACCCGTTAGTGTTTGTTATAGGTTAAGTCGGCTAAATATAAATATAAAACTTGATAACATAATCTATACCTACAACGAGAACACATATGTGTTTGAGTTAAGTGTTTGATTTAGTTTCAACATGTAAGTTTTGTAAGATAATGTATATAATTAAATTATGTAAAAAGGTGGCTAATTAAAACCTTGCATTATTATTATTATTGTCCATAAAAATCTTCAACTTATAACTAATTAGGAAACACGTACTTCCGGTGTAGTTTCTTCACAATATATCATGTTGATTCTATGTCACTTCTAAAAACATTAGCAAAAATAAACACTGTCTTTGGAAAATTTTCTTTACTTGCATACCGGCCTCATGTATTAGTTAACTTTCTTATGTTGGACCTCCACATCTCAGCTGGACCTGCAACGGTTGGTTTTGGAACACTTGTCCTGAAGGGCGCAGCAGAAGAAGGAAGAAAGGAAGTGGTGAAGGCAGCAAAAGAAGCTGCTAAAGATGTTGCGACAACTGT
The DNA here is from genome assembly GCA_019973895.1 of Chrysanthemum seticuspe. Lineage (NCBI taxonomy): Eukaryota > Viridiplantae > Streptophyta > Magnoliopsida > Asterales > Asteraceae > Chrysanthemum > Chrysanthemum seticuspe. The sequence goes on along the minus strand of BPTQ01000004.1, from coordinate 7,027,540 downwards.
AATTAAAAACTTTACGGGCAACAGCATCAACAACAACAACTAGCAGCAGCAGGGGCACTAGGAGCACGGAGACTCGGGAAATCAACGAGAAAGAGTAGTGATGCACACTCTTCCCTCTTCGATTATGATTAATTTGGATATCCGAAATTTGCGATGATAGTTTAATGTTAGACATAATATTTTATCTAATATTTTATTTTAATTCGGATATCCGAAATTTCAGATAACAGTTTTATATATTTGAATATTCTTTCATAAAACTCAACTTTTTATATGAGTTCCAAAACTTTTATATGAGTTCCAACTGTCCTTTCATAAAACTCAACTTTTTAGTAAATTATAATTAAGTTTTCGGATATCTGAATACGGATATTTTTTGAACACCCACAACCTAAATCAAAAAATCATAGAAAGTTTTGGCTTTGTTGCTCTCCCCAAGTTATATACTCGGAAGCATCAAAATAGATAAAGAACCGACCTTTTTTTATTTTACTATACTTTTTATGCACTAAACATGTTAGAAAAAATTAGGTTTATTAATGCATTCGTAAGTTTTTGTGATGGTTTAATTATATAAACTACAGTTGGAAACCATACTTATTTACACTTTTTATTTTTTCGGGTTATATAATGAACTTCGGCCCCCTCTTAACTACAAATCCTGGCTCCGCCCTTGCATGTAACGGACCTTAAACGAATACATCCGTAGTCGTTAAAAGTTTCCCATCGAGAGAAGTGGAAACAGGCGTAGTGTGTTGACATTGCAATAAAATTTGATGCAACTATTGAAATGCTCATGTTCGACATGAAGTATACAGCATATCTATTTCATGTTCTAAACTTTTTGTATGTGTATTTTACATGTAATACAGGTTCAATTATATAACCAAAGTAGTTTATAAAATACAAGTACTGTTGAAAGAAAACTACTCCTATAACCTAGAAGAAGTCAAGATATAAGCTCCATATGCAAGGGAGCTTTACTAATCAATCTGATCCTGTGAGATTTTTCTTAGATAATGCAATCATTTTCTGATTTTCTGTCTCAAGATTGTAATCAACTTTTTTTTTTCTTTTGACTTATTATTCAATTATCATGATCATAAACATTACTCGTTTTATAGGTAAGGACATGTTAGTCTTACAACATTACTCGTTTTAAGTTTTTATGTTTAAATAAATGTATTTTCTCTTTATAGTTAGTATAGTTATATTACAACTCAGCATGTACAAATCGACCGGCAAATTTCTTTAAATTAAGCGATAAACTAGCTAAAAGAAATTCCGAGTTATTAAAACGAATGTTACGATTTCTGTTTCCTTTATTAGTAATTTGTATTGTATGTTTATCCATCTAAGCTTATTTATCAATTTTAGCACGAGGATTTGAGACAACGCGGGTCATTTGCCGAAAAAGTTTGCTTGATGTTGTCAAAAACCTTAATGTACTAGTATATCTGTTAAGTTGTTGGTTCTTTTGTTCCGATTTATGAACCAGAACATCACTATATAGCTATTATTTAGCTTTGTGTATAAGAAAATCATGGAACTACATGGTTGTTTGACTGAGTCTAAGTTGAGATGGTGTTTTCGTCAAAATATACAAGCATATAACAGAGAGGCAATATATCATTGGTTCAAGAGGATTTGATCCACCCATTTTAGTCTTAAATCACTCATGATCAATAAATAGCAACAAACATCAGAAAGTTTCCTTATACTTTCTTCTTGTGGAATAGTTTGTCAATCTTTTATTGTTGTTACTTTTTTTTTTTTACTATTTGAGTTTTGTATTTATTGAGTGTATTCATACAAAGAACTCATATGTATGCTATCATTCAACCCCGTCCTGTTATTTTCGGAGGTCCGGTGCAACTTTTACAATGTATACATCTTAAACAAGAAAAACTCGTATATGCATAAGATGTATTTTTCTTTTAAAGAAAAAAAAATCGCTTTATTTAAAGCTTCTAAAAACATTATATATATATATATATATATATATATATATATGTGTGTGTGTGTGTGTGTGTACGTGTGAGATGTATTTTTAAAGAAAAAAAAATCCCTTTATTTAAAGCTTCTAAAAACATTATATATATTTATATATAAATAATTTAAAGATAAAGCATTAAAACTTGTCTAAGTTAATTTTTTTTTTCCATATTTGAAACAAAGTTTTGATGATAAATAACATACTTTATAAACTCAAAAACTATCAAACCTTTAATAACTTTATCAAATCTGAGGGTTGAGACTGTCAAATATGTAACCCGTTCTACACTAGTTTGAAAATAATACCTATAAAACAAATAGTGTCAAAACTTCATAAGCTAAGGAGTATAAAGTGTTGGTTTAATGGACAAAATATTAATAGATGTGTTTTAGGATCGAACTCGAGACCTATGGGATTGCACGCGTTGCGTACGAGATTTAATTATATTAAGTCACGAAATATTTATATGAAAAACGAAGGGGTTAAGTGTCGAGTTTTGAAACTTAAGGAGGTGCTTGCAATGACTTGTTGGACAAGGTTTAATGCTATATATATACACACTCTTTTGGTCTCATTGGTATGAAAAAGAAAAAAAAAAAAAAAACGATCGACATTAAACCTTTCAATAGATATTATATGTATTGAATGATATATCTTAGTCAATATGAAGTACATGCCATGCATGCATTATTCATATGCATGTCATGTGCATGCTTTTCATTCTTTTCTTTACCCATTGAAACAATGGATCGACAGATATATAAAATAAAAGGGTACGACCCGATTTATTTTATCAAAGCTAAACTTGTTTATTTTGTGCTTTACTCGTGACTTGAACTAGCATTCTAATTAAATCGCTATCAATGAGCGTGTACATGATCGTAGAGAAATCCTACTTTGGATTTTGGTGATTTACACTATTCGACTTTATTAAGTCGACTAGCACTCAAACCTTAATTAGGGTTCATCCAATTGCTAGTTTTGTGGATTTGATTCTTGTTCGGCTAGAATTAAGAAAGGTACGTATATTCTTGTTTATGTTAATTAATTATTCGTTAATCTTTCCTATACGCTTCCGCATGTGTACTTGATGTTTATTGTTTATATTTATGATTAGTCATGTTATATAATTCCAACAGTGGTATCAGAGCTTGGTTTAATGAGTAATTAATTACTAAACGCTTAAAAAATGAATAATTGTATGTTGTTTGATATGGTTAATCTAGGGTTTTGGATTATTTTTTTTATGTGTCGATTTAATTTTTTTTATATGGGGCGTACCCCTTAAATTTTTTTAGTCGACATACTTAAAAAAAAAAATTTAGGGTTTTGAAAATTGTTTGCTAACCTTATCGAAACCTAGAATTACTATATGTGTTACGTGATTAATTCATGAATAATTTGTTATGTGTCATGGAATTTTGATATGCGATCTTGTAACTATTTGTATAATTGTTATGATATATCCATGATTTTTTGGGTAAAGGGGAGTAATCCTGCACCCTGGTAAATATATTAACCAAATAAACGTTTAAGTACAATGGATATGAGTGAAATCCCATATCTCAGCCCGTTACATAGGCATAAAGCTTACATAACAAGATACTTCCAATTCTCTAAACAAGAAAACAAACCACAACTCAAATGATAATATATGACACAACAATAAAATTACTTCCTAGGACCTTGAAACTTTGTGCCATACATGGCATTAAAGGAATCCAAATTCCCTGAAAGATTACGAACCTGTTTCGCATAGTCATCAAAGTCATATTCATCATACTCATCTTCAAATTCTTGGCCCCCACCAAAAATATTAGCAGACTCATCAAATGGGTTAGCAACAACCTCATCTTCAGAATCAGACACCTCAATCTCTCCCACTTTAGAAAAAGGGTTAACTCTCTTAGTAGAAGAGGTAGCCGGAATAGGTTGACCATCATCATTCACAAGAGTAGCTTTCCCATCAATAATTAGCTTTTCAAGCTTACCAATTTTCTCAGCTATGGGATTAGAACCAACATCCATTGTTCCCATTGAATCACTCACAAGCTTTGCAGCAGAATAAGTCCCAGTCTCCGGAGGCTTAGACACCTCACCAATATCAATACGAGAGTCCGTCCCCCGAGATCCATCAATACCTGCTTCCTTAGTAGTACCAGAAGACTTCCCAGTCTTGACTTTGTTAGTAGAAGAATCAGCCACAGTACTTGGGATGCCCAACTCATCTTCCACCTCAAGAGTCCCAAAAGAGTTAGACGTAGTAATCGGTGTATCTTTAGCATTACCACTTGCAGCTGCCGGTGTCTTCGTCTTTGCAACATATACCTGCTTCCTAGGTGCAAATCTAGGACCCTTACCCATATTAATACCTCCAGTCATCTTCGTACCTTTAGGTTTGGCTTTACGATTCTGCACCACCTTAAAACCACCATCAAGTTCGTCCACATTTGAGCTGGGAGGAACATCATTATGCTCCTTAATACTCTTAGGACAACAAGCAGTATCATGCCCAAACACTTTACATTCCACACAGTGTGGCGGCTTCCATTCATATTCCACCTTTATACTTGCCGTAGTAAAACCACTATCATCCTTATTAGGGACCGCCATAGTAACCACATGTTTAAGCTCAAATTCAGATGATAATTCCACAAGAGCACGTGCAAAACTAATTCGACCCCATGAATCAACACACATGGAACTAGTAAAAGCATCTAACATAATCGGCTTACCCACCTGAGTAGCAATTAAGCTCAACCCATCTTCCGAGTATGCAAGTAATGGCACATTATGCAATTTAATCCAAACGGGAACTCTAGTTACCTCACTTTTAGACAATAGCACATCAGGAGTCCATTTAGTGAGAATGAGAGGAGAATTGCGAATAATCCATGGGCCCCGTTGAAGAACACTCTCAACACCCTCCATGATGATACATGCATGTTTGTCATGGATAGTTGCTTGAATATTTGTTTAATTGTTAAGATATATTTATCACATGTTTATTTACGATAAATCTTGAATTGGGGAAGACTCCAATTATATACATTAATGAATCAATTATGTGCAATTTGGTATATCATTAATTATGGGTTTACGCAATCGATTCGTCGATGTATGTGGCTCACTTTCAATTGGGAGAGTGAAAGCCTTAATTAATATATACATTAATTTAACATAGACATTGATTATTAATAGGGTTTTATCGAATAAGTTGCATATGGCTAATTGTTTTCACGTATAAATTGTTTATTATGTGCGCATTGTTTTTAGTTGTTTATTTTTTTTATTTGTTACTTGTTTGTTTATTATGTTAGACAGTTTTAAGCAAAGGGTAATTTTGAATAGAAAAATAATACGGACTAAACAATGGTGAAATTTGATTTATTTTTTGAAGAGTTAAGTTTTCAATAGTTTAGTTGATTGATGATTTTGGTACAAATGGTCTGAACGGCTCACCCACTAGAACAAACTATAAAGGGGTTAATAAAGAAGTGCGCACAGTCACACTGAAAGGATGTCTAAGGTTATGCTTTTGCGCTTACCTGGTCCTCTGCCCCCTGTGAGTTCGATTGGAGCTACTTAGTAAGCCATAAATGTACAAACTCATCCTAAGGGCGAATTAGTTTTAATTCCATGTGTAACAACGCGCATTTTTCGGGTTACTTTTCATATTTTTGAAAAGTTACTATTCACTTTCACTATTCATCCCGTAAAATTTTTATTTCACATTCTCGTAAGATAAATTATTTTAGTAATGACCTGAGAGTTTGACAATCGTTAGATCATTTTCGCAAAAGTTATTAAGAAAACATCATCTTAAAGTTTCATTTTGGTCGGAACACCATTTCAACATCCCGCGCATAACGAAAACCGCCTCTGACAATTTTCCCCGCATCAGATAAATTTTTAGATCACTCATGATTAATTTGAGAATTTTTAAGATTTATTTTTATGTTACCAAATAAACCCTGCGATGTACGAAACTAAACTTACGTTTTAAACAATTCTACTTACATCCAGACTTAATGATTCCTGCACTGTGTTTTTAATATGTTTTTGGCACTTTTACATTTTTTGGAAAATTCAAACATATTTCCCTCCTCCTTTGACCATAAAGAAATTAACCTTGTACGTTCTAAATTTTTGCTTAAATCGCGTAACTTTTAAACTTCGCGTATAACTGTTAAGTTATCCCACGTATGACGAAAACCACATGTTGACATCTCATATCACTTTTAGACTAATTTTATTCTACTCTAAATAAATTCACGGTCGTTTCCCTGAAATTTCGTTCTTTTCTGATAAACTGCGAATTACGCGTTTTTGACCCGTATTTCCAGCTTTAAGCAGCGTTTTTGCACCCAATGAGACTTATCACCCATTTTATATTTTTAGATGGAGTATAATAATGAGTTTAATTATTCATATAAGTTTCATATTTTTACGATACCCGGTTTTACGTTTTATGGCTTAACGACTTACGGTTGGCATTTAACGGAACCAAAAGTCACTCCGTAACCAAGATAAGATCAAGACTTATCATCTAAGCCTTGTCACCAAATGTGACAGCCTCTACGGGGGGGGGGGGGGGGGGGGGGATTCATCATTTTGGTGGCATCATCCTAACCATGGTTCATTTAGATCATTATAAGTGTCCTAACTTAACCATGGTTAATATTTAACCCAATATATGGTTAACCAAACTTACCCTCCTATAAATAGCAAGCAAAATACATCCTAAGAACCCTCATATTCTGTTCTTGGTCGTTCATATCACAAATCATACACATCTTCCATCATTTGATCTATAAACTCCAAGTTTATGCAAGGAAGTTCCAAAGATCAAGCTACTACATTAAATCTCTAGCAAGTTTAAGTGATCTTCTTGAGTTTAAATCCACTCAAGTCACTTAGTACTTCATCACCAACTCTTCAAGTTTGCAAGGGTGCCAAGGTGTAGAAAGCTAGCTCAATCCGAAGTCTTATGTGATCAATCAAAGTCATATCCTTACTAGTTACTCCTTTCTTAATTGAAAGCCAAAAGTTGTAAGCAACTTATCACCACCATCATCTCATCTTTATTATTCATAATCTTAACTATTTCATGCTATATATATAGTTACTATATTGATTCATGATGTACATATACTCAATCACTTGTTTTAATTCATATATTGTCATAAAAGTAACAAACTAGTAAACTAGTCATATTCTACATATTTGAGACCATTAAAATCAGTAACCTATGGACTTTCTAACTTACATACTATGGTAGATAAGATAAAAAGGTAAACATAGCAACTTGAATCACCCGAAATGGACAAACGAGTCAAACGTTATAAGCAAAAGAAGTTAACGAAACCTAAACGCCAAAACTGCCATGTATAAGCTGTTAAGGGTCTGGTCGTGTAAAAAGTGGTACTTCTGGTCCGAATCATCAAAAAGTTAAAACACGAAAGTTATCCGGAACGACGTTTTCCTTCGAAATTAAAGAAGCTCGGACCTTGAAAACGCATAAATAGGCCAAAAATCATTCAAAAACAGAAACTGCCGTAAATATAGTCTCACAACTATACTTTTGTCACAACTAAAAGCAAACCAAGAGGCCTAATGGCAATAAGCCAAGACCACGGCTACGGCTAAGGTCAAATCTAAGTCTCAAGACCATGGTAGTCAAGACCAAAGTCACGACAAGGCCATGGCTAAAGCCTCAAGGCTTGTTTGCCCAAGACCGTTAACTATGGTAATCATATATATGAAACAACGAGAACTTGTAAAAACATGATAAACTTATTTATATAACAATCTTCACTCAAAACATATGTTATATCTACTAAGTGTTATAATAGTAGGGAGCTTCATGTGAGGGGTTCATTTGAGTAAAACGTATCGACGAGTTGCTGGATTTACGATTTAAAGTGTCCTAGCTCCTCGAACGTTTACTGCATGACCTCTGAATTATGATGGCCCGAACGGTAGTACGATATCTATAAACTAAATATGTTTTCACATATTAAAGATCTTTCTATAAACATCAAATGATAATTGACTACATCATGATCAACATAGAAATATATATATAATGGTTTATGTTTTCCTAAAACATTATTCCAAACCTAAGTCACAACATTCCATTTTAGGTTGCTCGTAGAAGTTCTCACGGCATATCCATCATTCTCATTATACATTTGATATCATTTACTCTGTGGTGAGTTCGTAGCCCCACTTTTACTCATTTAATTACTTTATAAACTCTTTGGGGGAGATACATGCTCAACTATTTTCATTTACTTTTATAAGTACTCTAACTTTTACTGATTACTGTGAGTTCATAGCCCCACTTTCTATTACTTAATTGTTTTACAAAACCTTGGGGGAAATACATGCTTTATTTTAAACCGAACACGTTGCTTTCAAACTGTATACTTATCTGATTATTTTACTGGCACTAAGTTACCGCATTGCCAAACTTAAGTCCCTAATCATGAATCATTAATCACGAGTGAAGTGAGCGCGAATATTGTGGATAGATATATCGGGATTGACGAATCCCGTTTGTTTGACCAGGTCCGGTAAACAAACGCACTATATTTTAGTACATTAGGTAAAAATGGCAATTTTACCTGTTAAGGGCACGTATCAACAGTTTCTCCAATTAAATTTGGAGCACGTTAACGCCTTGATTGCATGATGCTTAGTGAATAATATCTGTTTTGTTTTTTTAACATTATGGGTGTATAACAACGTAACCCACACAAACCTTATGTGTTCAACTGATTTTCTAAACTCTATTAATTTCACTCAACCTTTGTGTTGACAGTTTTAAGCATGTATTTCAGGTCCATATTGTACGAGGCTAGCACGGAGGAGCACGGATACTCATGAAGGCTATAAATTTTATTATCATTCGAAAATCAATTTAATGTATTTTGTAAACTTGGAACCATCTGGGACCTCATTTTTGTAAACTCTGATATTTATATAAATCGAATGATAAATCTTTTAAAACGACTCTATTAGAGTTCGTTTTCTATCGTTATGACTTATGTGCCATGAAGTAACACCCAGTTTGAATTCCGCTGCGTATCACGAAATTGAGGGTGTTACGCCATGCGCCACTTCGGTGATAATTACCCGAAACACTAAGTGTTTACACTTATGTAGAAGTACGGTATAATGGACGATAATTAACGCTAAATTCCTTGATTGATGAACCCAATACCTCAATCAAAACTTTGATAATTTGATCTTTATGAATTGGTAATAAAAAGTTTTTTATTAAATTTATGCTACAAGATGAATGCATGACATCTTTGTACATATTTGATTTGACCACATAAAATCAAAAACTAGTACCCTTATAAATTAAGTTATGTGCCATCTAATTAAAAGGAACACTTGAAGTTGCAATTTACGTCATGACAGTACTTGGCGAGATTGTGATGGACATGTAAATCTCTATGTAAAGTCAGACCTTACATGGACATATTTGCAGTTCTTTAAGTTAGACACTTAAGTTGAGTCGGAAGTGAGACCTGGACTCAAGGCATAAGATGGGATGAAACATGTTTATATTTTCAATAGCGTTGGAAAATATAAATCCCATAATGATCTAGGAATTGGAAATTGTTTGCCAATTATTGTTCGACATATTACCTTATTATATGCTTTCGTTACTAGCAGATCAACTGATGTAATGGAACTATGATAATTTGGATCCTAGTTTTCGAGAAAATTCTATGGTTATATGAATATTACATTGGGTATTTTATTTTATTTTCTTGAAAAGTTTAATTATCGAAAATACTAAAATTGAATTTTTAAAATTCTTTAAATGTATTAATGCAACATTAAACCGTAAACATAAGTTATTCCTGTATTGGTAAATTGATCTACACCTGTAAGGGTTTTTGGTAGAGTCAACTTTACTAAAAGAATAAACCTAGTCCTCTTTTCATAGGAAAGAGTGAGATTCAATCATATTCTTTTCATGAATGAAGAAAGGTATGATAGGAAAATTAGAATTGTCTAAATTCTAAATATATAACTCGTAAGCAAATTTTAATAATTAAGAAAATTGCATATTTTCTGAGTTATTAAATTAGAAGCTAGACTAATTTACTGCAGAATTGGTAAAAGACAAACTAGCATATTTTATCTAGTTGTTGTGCTTTGACCATTTAAAAAGTACTACTTACAATTGTTGGAATAGTAGAACTATTAAGAAACAAATTGCATGCCCAATTTTTCAAGTTAATAGCATTGATGGATAGTTCATCATCTACATAGTAGAATACAATCTTTTAGTACATAAGTAATTGTTATGTATGGACTTTCTCAAAAGTGTATGGAAGTAAATAGAACACTATTTTCTTTCACTGGTTAATGAAACACTTACAATGTTGTCAAATCCAGTGGGAGTATTGTGTTCTTATTACTGAATAAAGAATTAATGTAATGATCTCTAATTCAGTGGAAGTTACAAGCTTTGTCATCTTGGTAGTAACCCAGATTATCTCTAGAATGTCTTAAGATAATTACTTTCCACTTGTAGACACTTATATTTTTAAGGATAGTCATGTACGTTTCCTTGTTAGACAATGAAGTGGTTCTACATCTACTAGTTATGCTAATATCAATGACACAATTATATTGGTCACATAAACAAACATATGTCGTGTTGTTTATCTGCTACATGATGTTGTTCCATGCATAAGTGGGAGAAATCTATATTGTGTGCAAGGTACAACATATAGGTATATGATTTAATGGATTCTCTTGACTCCAAGGCAAGAGACCAACATTCTAATATAACTTGAACATATCTAATTCAAGAAACACTTGGTGTTGCAATTTACGTCATGTCAGAACTTGGCGAGATTGCAACAACAAAGTAAATCTCTACGTGAAGTCAGACCTTGTATGGACATATTTGCAGTTTCTAAATTAGACAAGTATTTAGAACATGTGTCAAAATGATATATAAGACTACTTCAAATTAGATATTTATGTATTATTAGAATGACATAAATGAAGTAATCTAAACCTACTTCAATTGTTTATTTATGTATTTTGGAATGACATAAATGAAAAATAATGTAGTCCTACATTATTGTGAAGTAAATAAATTAACTTGAAATTACTATTGAAACCAAGAGTTGTGTTCATAATTACTTTAGTTAAACCAAGAGGTGGTTAGATACATTTACTAGCCAAATGTGCAAGGAATCGTGGGGCCGTAGTGGTTTTGCTAGATGCATGATTGAAGTGAAGTCGGATGAGGTGCTTAGGGACAGCCTTACTGTTGAGATACCGTTACTTGATGGGTTGGGTTCGACTATTGAGAAGATACGGGTTGAATACGAGTGGAAACCACCTCATTGTGATAAATGTAAGATTTTTGGTCATACTTTTATTGAATGTCCGAAAGTTGTTGAACCTCCTGCTCAGCCTTCTAAGCGTGTTAATGATGGTTTCAAGACGGTCAATAATAAGAAGAAGGGAAAGCAAGGTGGTTCTACTATTCCGGGTCAAGGAGGGTTTACTAAACCTGTTGTGGGTAAGCAGTTTCAATATCAACCCAAAAAGACTCCTCCTGAACCTAAGAAAGTGGAAGTAACTAAGAAGAATGTTTCTGATGTGGCTAGTTCGAGTGGAATAAATATCTCTACATCTAATCAGTTTGATGCTCTTAATATGGAATATACGGATGCTTTTGGTACTCCTTCAAATGACACCAACAAGGATGTGGATTCTGGAAGTACAATGGAAGTTAATGAAGATAAGTCTACTAAGACAGGTACTGCATCACAAGAACCCCTTGTGAGTGATTTGAAAGAGATGGAGTCGGGTGTGTCTCCTAAAACTAGTGATTCTTGTATAAGGCCCGCCTCTTCTACTAAGAGAGTTAACCCTTTTTCTAAAGTGGGAGATATCGTGGTGTCTGATTCTGAAGATGAGGTGGTTGCTAACTCATTTGATGAGTCTGCTAATCTATTCGGTGGTGGCATGTATGCCTAGAGTTTGAAGATGAGTATGATGACTATGACTACGATGACTATGCGAAGCAGGTTTCTGATCTTCTAGGGAATTTGGATGCCTTTAATGCCATGTATGGCACCAAGCTTCAAGGACCTAGGAAATAATTTTCTTTCGTTATGTCCTATGTTATCATTAGAGTAGTGGTTTGTTATCTTGTTTAGAAAATAGGTAGTATCTTGTTATGTAAGCTTTATGCCTATGTAACGGGCTGAGATATGGGATTTCACTCATATCCATTGTACTTAAACATTTTTGGTTAATATATTTACCAGGGTGCAGGATTACTCCCCTTTACCCAAAAAACATGTTTATGATTCATTGTAAAAACATAAACATAAAGTCTTTTAAGACTTATAATAAAGTAAGACGTTAACTTGTTATGGTTTTTAATTAATACATATACAAGAAGTCATTGAGTTGATCAATGATTTATAACGTTAAATGGGATTATAACAATTTATGTTGTCTTGGTGAAACATGGATATGAAGTGACTTGGTTAAAGAGTACTTGTGTTATAAAGCATGAAATTGGCTTGGAAAGTCTATTATACCATTAAGTTGACTTAGTTGGTCAATAGGTAAGCCATAATGAATATGTGTATCATATATATTGTTAGATTGTCTTACAATATTAATTCTAATGAATACCATGTTCAGTTAGGAGAATCAAAATCTATTTGATTTGTTTGATTCAAGATAACCATCACTTCTTTTTTAAAAAGTAACAAGGTTAGAAAATTGAGTATGGATTGAATATACCCAATATGACTCCAACCTAGAAGATTGATAAAACACCATTTTATTATGGAATGTGATGAATCACATTAAGTTTTAAAATTGAAGATTCTGAATTTGTTAAACTACTTATAAATAGGTTATTAACAAACTTAAGTCAGGAATTATCAATGTGTATTTGTAATGTCCCAAAAAGGGAACAATGTATTTTTGCTTTAATTGATGAGTATATATAGATAGTCTATATATTACAAAAGGCAAGTGTGAGTTTTTTTTATCTTGAAAGATAAAATTACAAGATACATAATCTTCTTAACACACTAGTAAATATCATGATGAGGTTAGACATGTAAATGATAGACCTCAAGATGATGGAATTTTCATTCATAGATCTGCAAGGATATCTCATATATTTGACTTATGTGATGAGAAATATGACTTACAGGATTATAGTAAACCTGATAATCATTATGATGGATTACCAAATATTGAATTGGGAAAATTCCTCATACTATGAATGTCAAAGATGTTGTCCATAAAGATAATCAATTTTGGAAATTTGGTTTATCTTAATAGTTAGACTAGAGAATGAAGATGAGTTTCTTCAAAAAGATGAAAAACCCTAGTGGTTTGAATTTCTATGTAGAAATCATATGGACAATATTGTACACATATTTAATGCATGTTTTATGACAAGATTATTAATCATACTTAAGCAATTAATTGTGATTGAATATTCTTTCCTAAACACATTAAATATATAAAGATGATAATTGTCATACTTGTTTTCATTAATATGAAATATGAAAATGGAATATCAAAACTCTTTCTTGTGAAATTACTTGAGCGAGGACGGTAAGTAATCGAAAGGTTTTTTGAATTCATATCATCTTTGGAAGTGTACGAAGTGCAATAATTCATGAATGGATAAATGCATGCATCTATGAAATTATTCTTATGTTTAATTATTAAATCCTAGTTTTGATTTATAATTGGAATAAGATAAATTTTAAGTATTCCTGAAAGCTAGTGGGAGTAATATGTTAAGGTTTTTAAATCTTATATGTTGTATAACATATAGGAAGTAACATTCCTTGTAAGCTAAATGTTAAGTCTTAGATTGGAATGAAACTTCACATGTAAGATTTAAGAATTAAAACATATAACCTTGGAATATATGTTTATTATTAATAAACATGTGCAGTAAAATAAATGATTCTAATAAAAACATGATATATCATTTGGGAAATGGATAAATATCTTTTGACAAGATAGAATATAAATGAAATCTAAGTTTGACATGTAGATTCATCATGTACATCATGTTGTGTATTAAAATTGTTGTATCATTCTTGAATAAGAAGTGATTTGACAACATTGATATCTAACTAAAACTTATTAGATAACTTGTGTAATGAATATTCTAATAGAATTACATCCTCAGCCTGGAATTGCTCCTAGATTCTATGGATGAACAATATGTCAATTGTTGTGCAAATTGTCATCAGCTTCAAACTTGAAAGTTTGGAAAGCATCAAACATTACACAATAGATATTAAAATTTACAGAGTTTTAATGAGCACATTGTTGTTTGTATACAATGATGCTGGTTTAATTGAGATGACACTCAATAATAGTCATGGTAGGATTTCATCCTTGTTAATGGCCATATGAACTAGTTGTGCTAATAAGAGCACAGTTGCATTATACATTAAAAGAATAAGAATACTTTAAACTTTAAAATGTTTGAAAGTTTAAATTGTCATAAATTGGTGATAGAGGATGTCACACACTTTATGAATTATTATGTGGATTGTTGAATGCACACATACAAGGACTTCGTTAATTGAATTCTTGAAATAAGTATTCTCAAAATTATGATAGATCAAGTTGGTTGATTTATGCTTTGTCAACAAGTATGATTGTCATTACTTGAGGCATAATTCATCAACTGTAATTTTCATGCATTGATCTATTTGGTATTTGGATAAAGGATGTTAAACAATTATTATGATAAATCAAATACTTGGTATGTTTGATTTTATAATATATTGTATCCTATATTTGCATGTTTAATCCGTGAACAAATTTATTTATTCTTAATCGTCCGTTGTCAATTAATGATATGGGAGTATCGTTAAATTAAGACAAATCTGAGTGATTTAGTAGAATATACTTAAAAGTATATTGATGAGAAAGCATACCAATTTCAGATGATATTCAATGAATTGAATATAAGACTTATCCCAACTACATGATTTTACTTTATGGATATTGTTATTAAGTAAATCATGAATAGTTATCCTCAGACTTGAGATACCAGATAAGTGTCATGAATGTAGTGCACTTCTGTGGAACAACTTAACGCTATACGTAACTGGTAGCCATAAGGGTTGTTTCCTGAAGTGTTGCAAAGTTCATGGGTTATTCTCGTAGTCAAGATAGAATTTGTTCCATCAAATTTATTTGGAGTTTAATACTGTTGGGCCCTTCATAGGGTTGACAAGATGTTTGCGTGGCCACGCCCAAGATCTCCCCTGAATATGTTCAGAAGATTTGGTAATCTTGCTCAATCACTTATAACGAGAAACAGAATGGTTGAATAAAGAATGACTTAATTCTATATCTTTATTTAACATGGTATTAGAAACAAAAGGATAATAATAATGAGAAATCATTAAAAGGTTTTTCCAGGAGACCTTACTCGAGTCGTGCTAGAGGCATCGAAGTGTTGCTAAACGATAACCAATGTGATCACACTATTAAGATATGTCCAAGTGGGAGTTGTTGATTTAATGGACAAAATATTAATAGATGTGTGTTAGGATCGAACTCGAGACCTATGGGATTGCACGCGTTGCGTATGAGATTTGATTATATTAAGTCACGAAATATTTATATGGTCGAACTAAGAAAAACGATGGGGTTAAGTGTCGAGTTTTGAAACTTAAGGAGGTGCTTGCAATAACTTGTTGGACAAGGTTTAATGCTATATATATACACACTCTTTTGGTCTCATTGGTATGAAAAAGAAAAAAAAAAAAAAAACGATCGACATTAAACCTTTCAGTAGATATTATATGTATTGAATGATATATCTTAGTCAATATGAAGTACATGCCATGCATGCATTATTCATATGCATGTCATGTGCATGCTTTTCATTTTTTTTCTTTACCCATTGAAACAATGGATCGACAGATATATAAAATAAAAGGGTACGACCCGATTTATTTTATTAAAGCTAAACTTGTTTATTTTGTGCTTTACTCGTGACTTTGAACTAGCATTCTAATTAAATCGCTATCATTACGCGCGTACATGATCGTAGAGAAATCCTACTTTGGATTTTGGTGATTTACACTATTCGACTTTATTAAGTCGACTAGCACTCAAACCTTAATTAGGGTTCATCGAATTGCTAGTTTTATGGATTTGATTCTTGTTCGGCTATAATTAAGAAAGGTACGCATATTCTTGTTTATGTTAATTAATTATTCGTTAATCTTTCCTATACGCTTCCGCATGTGTACTTGATGTTTATTGTTTATATTTATGATTAGTCATGTTATATAATCCAACATAAAGTGCATATAGTTCAATGTTATCTTCTTCTTCGTTGTATCAAACCCATTACCCCCAGTTTATGCAGACATTTTGAAAATCACCAAAACCAATAGTTCTTGTGTGTGGATCAAACTATATGACGGTCAAGAACACATATATGACAAATTTAGGCTAGAAGTAGAACATACATGTCTATAATCATGGTGCCCTTTTAAAATTTGAAGCCTTGTGCGATTGCCCACCCCGCACATGCTCAAATCAGGCCATGTCATTCATGTAATTTTGACATAGTTCTTCAGCATTTTTCAGATGAAAACCCTTTACCGTATACAAAAAAAGTTGTTGTTATAATCATTTATGAATATATAACTACTCCCACCATCCTAGTATTATTGTCCCTGAATAAAAAATAAATAAAAATAAATAAATAAATAAATAAAAGTTAAGAAAAAATGAGTTCATTGCACTCTTTAAGCAATCAAATATCATCTCCACCACTAAATTGTTTTTTGATTGGTTGACATAAGAAGGGGATTATTTTGGGACATCTCAAAATGAAAATGGAAATACAATGTTAGAACGCGTGACTAGTTTGTAGCGTCTCGCTAGCTATTATTTTGTTAGTCGGTTTAAGGAAGCTATTATACTTTCTAACATCTCGCTAATTTTTACCTATAATATAATGTATTTTGCCGTTACAAATATCATTGTATGTAATAGATGTGTACATAAGAAAATAGAGTTGATACTTGAAAAGTTCTCTCAAGAAATTGGTAAATAAAGATGTTAAGTTGTAGTATGAACTTGGTTTAATTTTTGTTTTTCTTTTCTTTTAGAGTTGTTGTCTTTTTATAGAAACCCTCAGAGAATGTCACCTTAAATAGAAACAACATAATTGATTCATTAACTAAAGCAAAGTGACCAAAGTCAAGCAGACTAAATTATAATTCATATGTTATAAGGATTCTATAGTATCTTTTGAGATTTTTCTTAGATTTACGTAAAAGTGCTAGGTGCAGTGCGGGTTATCCATAAAGGTGTCATCAGTTTGATTATGAGGTTGTTCGATTTATTCGGTTCGATTATTTCAAATTGAGCTCGTTTAAGCTCGGCATATTTGAAGTTATTTTTAACCCATTTAACTGTTAACATGTACCATATTCATCTTAAACATGCATGTACCTTTTTGTATCAACGACTAACATAAATTTATTTAGTTAGATATAGCACTATTACAAGTTGTGTGAACCACGTATATACTATACAACATTTAAGAATGTTTCAATTCTATATATTATAAGAAGATGTATTTTTTAACTATGCATTAAAGCATGAAACTTAGAAGTGGATTTCTAACTGACTTGACTTGTGGATTTCAAAACATTTAACTCAGTTATAAAATTGACATTAAATTATTTGTGTGTGAAACAGAAGAAAACATGACGGGCTTTGAAAGAGAGATTAAACACAAATGTTGATTAATTAAGGGATGTTGCTCTATTTATAATGTTTTCAAGTTCTTAAGTCACGAGTGCTTCAATACTTTATGCTAATGTTGTACTATAGATTATATTTGTTAATCCAAAAATAATTAGGGCGTGGATATTTCATTATACCTTCCTTAGAAACATGTAGACCCCGTGATGTTGACGCAAAGCATTACTACAAAAATAGGCTAATGCAACTAAAATTTGCAACAATACATTTCTGTTGCAAATTTGCACCATAATGCAACGAATTACCAACCGAATAGCAACGACAAAGAAAAAGACTGTAAATCTGTGGAAAATCTAAAATAATTACTTTTACGTTTATTTTTGTTTTCACTGTTGCAAATGTGTTGCAAATTATAAAAATTTGCAACGAAAAAGAAACCGAAGAAAAAAATTTAATCTTTAAAAGATTATCATTTGGTAATTTGGAAAGCGATGATGATGATGAAGTTTTTTTTAGGAAAAAGGCTTTCACCCGGTAAAATATATTACTCTAAAAAATAGTTAAGTATAAAAAGAATGTGGCTGAAATACCACATTAACATCAAGCAACCGCTTGAACATCCACAATATCATTCTTGACAGGCAATAAATGATCCAACTAGCTACACACAACAAGAAAACCAAAACAAAACCAAGCATAAACTAAGCACATCAACCTTTATGCTAACCAAAATAAAATAAGCTATCTAAGTCTAATGTCATGCATGATTAGATAGACCACAATCACCAAAGTAATCATCATCATAATCATTGTAGTCACATGTACCATCTTTTCATTGTTTCAAAAGACTCATCTCGTTCCCTCCACTACCGAAATAATTAGTCTTGTTAGGATATTCTAAAACTTCATCGTCGTCGCTATCACAAACATCTACATTACCCGCCTTAGAGAATGGGTTACCCACCTTAATGATGAAGTTTTGGAAGTCGAGAATGAATTTTCTAATTACATGGAGAATAATGGTCCCAAAACTGGAGGTGGAGCTAGTAAGAAGAGCTTATTTAAGGTATGGAAGGAGGATACCTATGATCATAGCCCATATGATAATGAAGATCTTGATAAGTGTTGTTTGACTAGTGTACAATGGGAGTATGCTAATACTTATGACATTCATCTTCATGGTCAAATTAGATAGGTTCCTTTCTTGGGTCGCATAAGTATATGGCATGTCATTCTTATGCTAGGTTAGGTTTTATTCTTTGTAGGAGTTTTTGTTTAGCTTTCTTGGACTGACTTGTGAGATTCACCCACAAGGCCACAACCGTTGTACTCAACCCGTTTTTTTTTTTTTTTTTTTTAGTAATATTTTTTATCGGGAAAAGCTTTTACCTAAAAAAAACGGTTGCAAAAGGTTTTTTGCTGTTGCAATTCGGTTGCAAATTAAATTTGCATCGTATTTTGGACGGCTGCATAAGTCCAGTTTTGTTGTAGTGAAGTGCAAGCAGCCTTATCTCATTATGAATACATTTCAGTATACATTGCATATGTTTTATGCTGATTACACTTTGTTCTTAGAGTTTAATATAGAAAGGATAGAAAAGTAAAAGAAAGAAAAGTATGGAAAGGAAGAAGATATGAAAGAAGGTTGATAATTTTTATTTTATTTTTTCTAGAACTAAAACAAAAGGAAAGAAAGTTATCACTTTTTATATTTTTCATATTTATTAATTTACTGTTACTCTTAAACAAATTGGATCCTTGAAATTATACTCAATAAAACGTTTGCAGATAAAATGGCTGAATCTTTCAAAATGAATACTTGTGCCACGAAAGTAAAAAATCATTAGCCCATGATATTCAAGTCCCAACAAAACTAAATCAATAAACATATTTAAAGCTCACTAAATTATATGTTATTTGAGAAACAAATTAGACTAAATCGAGAGGGTTAGATACCACTTTGTGTTAATGCTACGATATAGCATCTGTCTTCATATTTTTTACCGTAAAACTGGATCATTGAAGTTTAAGAACACAGCTGATAGTTACTTGGGGCTTTGGGAGAAAGAAAAAGTATAGCCAAATAAAAAATCATTTCTGACATGAAATCGATATGGAGATGGAATCAATTTTGCAAGAATTCTGCAAAAAAATAAATGTTTATTCAAGGAGTTTCAATGATAAATTTGAAAAAAAAAAAAAAAAAAAAAAAAAAAACATCCTGGTAAAGAAATTGAAGAGTGGTACTTGTGTCATTAAGCTTGATTTATTTTTTGTTATTTTCACTTTTGTTTTTTAGTGGCGGCTAGAAAGTAGTAGTAGCTAGAGAAAAAGACAATTACAAAGGAGAAATGTTAGCTACGGGATTTTCTACCACCCTATCCAACTAAATAGTATCTTAGGATTTCTAGATGAAATGTACATAAACGATTGATAAACAATTAAATCCTAAAGAGTCCCCTTCTTAGGTTTAGAAGCCGAAAAAATCAAAGCAT
Source organism: Chrysanthemum seticuspe (assembly GCA_019973895.1). NCBI lineage: Eukaryota > Viridiplantae > Streptophyta > Magnoliopsida > Asterales > Asteraceae > Chrysanthemum > Chrysanthemum seticuspe. The sequence continues at coordinate 7,007,263 of BPTQ01000004.1, read as the reverse complement.
TACGAAACTTTTGAAGGAAAAGACTCACCATTTCCTCTCATATATTTTACCTCACTTTCACTATTTTCAAAAACTCAAAAACAAGATATCTTTTTAGTTTCTTTGGCCTACTTTCACTTTCATTCTTCAACACAAACTTGAGAACACAGTGTTAAACTAGGTTTTATCATCTAAAACTCTTCTCCTACAATTGGATATACAACAAGATTAGAAAGTCTTGTTGTAACTAGGTGGAGTGGTTCATTAACCCTTGTAACACACCCTTTCTTAAGCTTTGTATCCCTTGTTTATTTTAGCTTGTTGCTAGCCTTGCAATATAATTCATGTTCAAAAATATATGGCATTTGGTTTTTCAAACTTAAAATGATGACTTTAGCAGGCAGATAAATTATCCAAGTAATCAATCATAAGGGGGTTGTTAAAAAGTACAGTAACACAGGAAGATAAAGTTTTTTGATGTGGTTCTTGCATCTAAACAGACGACTTTAGGCATTTAGTTTTGGCGTATTGCTAGTCGCTGGTGTAATTTAGTTTTTACGTGGAAGTTAATAGATTATTGCCGAAAGCTAAGAATTTTATGACAGTGGTCACTATCTGCCATAATAATTAACCGAACTTTGTCAAACAATCAACAGTATAGAAAGTTTCATTTTGATGTGAAGTCGTGGTTATTTACGTACGTTTCTTTTGATGTTACCATTGGTAAAGTTAATGCATGCGCACTTGACTTGCCGATAGGAAGTCTGCTAAAGAACCTTAAAAGTACTGTAATATATGTTCTGGCATGTGTTGTTTATGGAAATATCGTAATGGTGTGTGTTTTGATTTGAAGCCACCTCGCAAAGATATTGTCGTTGAAGAAATCAAAGTACGTAATAGGAATAAGAAATTAATTCCGCCATGGTTTTGGTTGGATCTTCGATCCTATTAAGGCTTGTACTAATGTTATGTAATTCTTTCATGCTCTAAAAAAGTATGTTGGGGGAAAGATAAGTTTTATCTAAGATTACTTCAACTTTTTCTTCAAAACAATGGAATTTGTTAGAGAGATTATTGTAACGATTAACATTTGTATGTATATGTGCTTGTATTTATTCAATTTATAGTTATGAAAATCTCAAGAAAACTAAATAAAACTATGTATTTGGACAACGCAAAGGAAAGTAAACCATATTTTTGCAATCACAAGAATTTTAAACGAGTGATATATAAGATCGAGTATAGTAATCATAGAACTTGGATCCATTGAGAAGGATTAATTTTTTCTCGATTGAGAAAGATTTTTAAAGCCGATATATTTTTTAATTTCGATTCAAGTTTTTCAAGTGTAGAACTCATTTTAATGTGATTCTAATCTAAAATGTGTAAAAAAATTTGAATCAGTGTTAAAGATTTCACGATTTTGCGATATAAATACCATTGTGAATCATCTGTATAAATATAATAAATCAATATCATAACTCGATTTTTACAAAGATTTGTGAATCAAATTTGAGATTTATAAATTCGATTCATTATTAATTGAGAAAAAATTAATCCTTCTCAATGGATCCAAGTTCTATGATTACTATACTCGATCTTATATATCACTCGTTTAAAATCCTTAAAGGTCTCAAGTTGTTAACGTATCTCGTGTTTGTTTAATCCTAGATTTCTTGTCTTCTCAATCGAGAAGGTTTTTAGATTTCTCAATCGAGAAGGTTTTTAAATCTTCGTTTGAGATATTGATTACTGGCCCTTATTCCATTGAGAAGGTTTTTAGATTTCTCGAGAAACTTTCTGTTTGAGCGATAGAAAACTTTATGTTGATCAACTTGTTGCATGAAGAATGATGTTCCATATACATTGACAAGGAACTTTCCTTTTGTGGTTGCCAACTCTTTTGAGCAATGTTTATCCCTACTACATAAATATGCGAAAATGTTTTGCTTAAAATTTAAAAAATTTAAAAGTAAGTAACTTTGATTCTTAAAATACCCTTTCTAAACTTATATTCACTCATAAAAATTCAAACAACGTTATCTTAACAAGAAATAAAGTGCTCGCTCGTTGTGGCAGTGTATTATTGATAAAACTTTTATGATATATTCAGTTAAAATTGTTTAATAACTTTACTTTCCTTGCATAAAAATTAAAAAATATTGCATGTATCTATATATTTTGATATTCACGTAGTTTCATATAGCTAAATTATATAACACAATTCATATTCTTTATCTATTAACCTAATGTAATTATAAAAACATAAAAGTTCAGTTGTTATGCTAGTAATTTCTTTTAACTAAATAGTTTATATTCTAAAAGTAAAACGTTTATAAAAACTCATCTATTAAATAATACTCATTATGATACTGAATTTACTGTCTATATCATTCAAATATTTGCAATTATTTTGACTTATTATACGAAAAATAAGAAGTTGATTTTAAGAATTTAAACCCCAACTTTTTAAAAAATATAAGTTAAAAGTATTGAAACATTCAGTTCATTATATTTGAAACAAAAAGACATTTTTATTTGTATATATTATATAACAAAATTACTAAATTTTGGCATATTACCAAAAAAAATTAAGAAGTTGGTGATTTTGGAATTTTAATAATTTTTTTATCAAATCGTATGTAAGTTAAAGACATTGCAATATTTGACTCATTTTATTTGAAATTAAAAAATGTTTTTATTGGTATATCTTTTATAAAAAAATTGCTGAATATTTATTAGTTACTTTATATTAATAAAGTTTGTTATAAAAGAATTTGTGAAAAGAAGAAGTTTAAGGTTGTTTCGTAACTTGTTATATAGTTTAGGGGTGTGTACTTGAATGTTTTTTCTTAAAGTTATATTTAAAGAAATTTTAGAGTAGTTTGTAAAACTTTATGGTAGATTTTAGAATTATTAGTTAGGTCAAGGGTGTGTTTTAGAAGTTTTTTTCTTTTGCAAAAAACATATATTAAAGCACAACATTTTTTATAAAATCACACGTAAGTTAAAAGCATTTCAATATTAGGCTTGTTTTGTTTGCAATTTCGACACCTTTTCAAGGATATTTTTTTCTTAACAAAAAATCGCTAAATATCTATTAGATATTTAATGAATAAAGTTAGTTATAAAAAATAAATAAATTAAAAAATTCAACGTAAATAGCTAAAAGTACAAGTAATTATAGTATTTTGTAAAATAACTTATTTTTTACTTATGTAAAATGTAAAAGTGTGTTTTGAAAGCTCTTTTTTTCCCGCAAAATACATATCTTTTGAATGGTATATTTTTTAAGAAGAAATCGCTAAATATTTGTAGGATATTTGATGATGATAAAAAAAATAATAAAATAAAATAAAAATAAAAAATTATTATATAAAAAGCCATATATAGCTAAAAGTACACAGTAATTTTCATAAATTGTTGCATATTTTGAGGGTATGTTTTGTAACATTTTCTCTTTTTTCCCTTAGGCAAAGCCAAAACAACGTCATTATTATTTCCATAAATGACATCATTTGTTTTGTATTTTTCCTAAAATGTAGTCGTACGTTTTGTTACATTTTCTGCCAAATGTGCCCTCGTTTAGCTCCGTAAATGTATATATGTAAAATGAAATAGTTGCCTTAACATTTGTCTCCCAAATATTTCAAGAAAATTCATGACGACTTTTTTCTAATGTAGTTTCTAATAATACTAATCATTTCTAAAAATTCATCTGCAAACTTTATTATAATATATTTTTTTTATTTGTTTTTATTTTTTATTTTTTTTGCGACAAATGGCGACTACCCCTAATTTTTTAACTCGTCTTCTCTCTAAATAAAACCTTAGTTTCTCTTTGGAGACAAATGGTGACTGCCCCTAATTCTGATCAATTCTCTTTAATCTTATTCAAATACCTTATAACACTCTTATTATTGTTGATTATCGTTGGATTACATCACCTTAATACATTTCTATCTGGTTGAAGGTCGATTTTAAGGGTTTTGTATCCTTTTTTTTCTTATTAGGGTTTGCTTTTGTCGGTTTACTGGGAATTAATTACTGGTCTTAATTGTTCAATCATTACTTCATTATGTAAATTGATTAGGGTGCTATGTTGGGTGACTAAACCCTAGTTAGGGTTTAGTCTTTTTTTCTTTCATACCTGATCGTGCATTTGCTGCTGTTTGTGAGTTATTAGGGTTTAGGGTTTTGTTTCTTTTTATTTGTTGGAATCACTCCTAAACAGTATTTCAAGTATTTATATTTCATATGTAATAGGTAGCTTTATTATGGCTTTTATGTTTGTTTAAGGTCAAGCTTATGTAGAAGGCCCATAAGCTTAGGCCCAAGCCCACATAAGAAAGGATGGGAACTAGGAGTGTTGCCCTAGCTTCCAGTCCTATAAATAATCTTGTAAACCCTCATTTGAGGGTTGGTTGTTCAAGTTTTCTTTTCACATACTCTCTACGCCTAACCGGTATTCATATTAACGTGTGTGTGTGTGTGATATTTGTTCATCCGCCTTTATCTCTTCTCTTATAACTTGTGTTTGTAAAACTAGTGACCTAACAGTGGTATCAATCGCCAAATAGTTGGGTGTACTCGTTTTTTTTTGAAGTTTTAGTTTTGGGTCTTACGCGTAAAGATAACGCAATCTTTGGTTATCTTAAAAACTCGTTTTTTACACTTTTTAATCCAAGATTCTTGTACTTTCAATGTTTTGAGGTGTTAAAATACTTGTTTTTAGCAAAAAGATTCAAACTTTACGCGTGGATTTACGTTTTTAAGCTTGTTTTTGTTCGTGGGTGTCGTTCTACGCGTAACCCGTCTAGCAGTTTTGGTACATCAAATTTCACATTTTTGTGTTCTTTTGGTACTATTGAAGCTATTCCATAACAAAAAACTAGTTTAGAAACACATTTGGGCAGAATCGAAGTTACGAGTAATCCAACGCGTATCAAAACCCTAATATTACGCGTAAGATTTTCCTTGGTTTGATCTTCAATTTTCTGGTTTATTCCGTGTTTTCTTACTTGGATAAGTCTGAAAATACGTCGACTTTGGATATCTTTTGCACTGTGAAGTGTAAAAGATCATTTGGGCAAAAACCCTAAAATTACGCATAAGCATAAGCTTACGCGTAGAAATTCTATGCATAAGATTCACTTTACGCGTAAACTTAGGTCTACGCATAAGGTAATCCTACGCCTAACTTTCTACGCCTAACTTTTGTCTACGCATAAATTTAGTGCTTTTATCCTACTTACGCGTAAGCTAAATCCTACGCGTAACTCCTTTGTTACGCGTAACTTTTGGTGTTTTTACGCATAAGTGCTACTTGGTTCTTGTCTTTTCTACGCCTAAGGACACTTCATCAATAAAGGTTCATTCGACTACAAAGATCCATCTTTACCACACAAGTTTATCATCATGTCTCAACCACCATACTCTAACTATTTCCCTCACACTTATAATCATCAACAACAACAACAATTAACTCCACAACATCAACAATGGAATCAACAACAAGCTATTTATCAACAACAATTTAATCAGCAACATACTCCACAACTTGGTGCAATTCCACAACCACAAATGGTTCAACCATCACCAAGTCTTCAAGCTCTACCCTACACAAACGATTTCAATCAACATCCATCACGAAGCACTATGAAGGAACCCACTTGGTTTGCAAAGATGTGTGAAGCTTTAAGCAGCCAACAATCAATTCATGAAGCTGGATCACTTGATAGACCTCCAATGCTCACTCCAGGAAACTACGATCAATGGGTGATAAGGTTCTTTAGATTTTATGATCTAAAGAAGCCACATGGAAAGTTCTTAAAGAAGGTTATCTTGGAAGGTCCATTTGAGATGCCTACTGTAATTGTACCCGGAGATCCAACTGCTGTTCCACCAAGAGATGAACAAACCAACATTGCTACTGTTGCAGATTTAAATCCCACAGAACTTCTACACTATGAAGCTGATGAACTTGCAATGGAATACATCCTCTTAGGATTACCAAACCCAATTCTTCGTAGTGTTGATGCTCAAAAGACTGCACAAAAAATGTGGGATCATATTCGTCTTCTTATGGAAGGATCTGTACTCAATCAGGAGGATTTGGAATCCAAAATTTACTTGGCTTATGAACACTTCATGATTGAACCTGGAGAGACACTAGAGTCCTATCATCATCGATTTTCAGATATCATCAATGATTTGGATAAACACAACATCATCATGCCAAGAATTGCAGTGAATACTAAGTTCCTGAGTAGTCTTGGTCCAGAATGGGAGAAGTATGTCATTTTTCTCCGTCAAGCGAAGAATATGCATCATTCTACTTATGGATTGTTGTACGATTACTTGAAGCCTCATGAAAAGGAAGTTGATCGGGAAAGGATTCTCCGTGCTCAAATTGCTAAACAGTCACAACCGGACAATCAACAACTTGCCTTGTATGCTCAACAGAATTATCCCTCTCAACCAGCAACTCAACCAACTGCTTCAAACACACCTTCACAGTCACAACCTCAACAAAATCAATTGGTTCCATACAGCAACAATGCTCAAGCATATGTCAGTGAAGCGACTGAGGAAACAGATCCGTTCGAAGCATTGCAACAAGGATTTGTGATGATTGCTAATGCTTTTGGCCGTTACACCAACAAATCCAACAATCATATTCGTTCCTCATCTAACACACGGACTCAAGCTGTTGTGAACAATGGACGTGTTGAAGTTCAGAATCGTGATTATGGTCGTCAGATGGGCGGTGGTCAAGGGTTTAATGCTGTGGGTAGGAATAACAACAGAGCTCAAGTGGTGGAACAGGGAAATGCTCAGAATCGGTTAAATGGTCTTAGATGCTACAACTGCAATGAGAAGGGACACCTGGCTAATGCATGCCCAAAGCCAAGGATTAGGGGCAGTGCTTATTTCAAAGAGGCCCTACTTTTGGCTCTTAAGGATGAAGCTGGTGGATCTCTCACAGACAAAGAACAGAGCTTTATGGCAGATGCAGACTCAGATGATGATATGGAGGACTTGCAGGCTAATGCAGCTGTTATGTTGATGGCTAATATGCATGAGCTGCACATGAGTGATACAGGCCCAGTGTATGACACTGATGGCTTGTCTCAGGTACCCGAACAAACCATCATCATATCTGAACTAATATCTCCGCCAATATCTGAATCCGGCACGGATCAGACTGTTCAAAATGAGTCTTCTACATCTCTTTCTGATGATTTTCAAGTTAACCCTGTAGTTACATTTGACGATCAAGATGACCTTCTGGTTTCCTTTGATAATCAAATTGACTCCGTGGTCGTACTTGAGGATCTAAAGAATTATCATGCTGAGACTCACGTTGAACAAGATGATCTGTTGCCTGATCCAGATTTTGCTCGGTTAATTCAAGACCATAAAATCAAAATGGAGGAATGTTATGCATTAAATCAGTCCTTAAAAAGTAAAAATGCACTGTTAACCAAGGATTTTGAATGTTTACAAATGCAACTCAACTTTTTCAAAACTCAAGAAAACCGTGAAAAAGGTTTTGAAGCCGCTTTTGCAAAATCTCATCAAAACGAAAAATATTTAGAGAGACATATGCGTGATCTAGCCGCCTCGAAGAATGCTTTGTTGTCCGAATTAGACCAACTGAAACATGAACATAAAAAGCAAACTAACGCTCTCACCTTGGAAAATCAAAAAGCTAAGGCTGAGTTGTTAAATTGTCAAAAACAGTTCTCCGCATACAAAAAGCATTCAACGAATCGGGTAGATGACCTTCTTGCAGAAATTCTCGGTTTGCAAAACAAACTTAAAGAGTTTAAAGCTGTTGTTTACAAACATGGTGAATCAGTAACAGCTATTGAAAAGTTTACCTTAAAACCCAATCCAAATGGATATGGAAAAAATCTAGCTGATTACAAACCAAAGCTTTCACTAAAAACATTCAAACCAACTCCTGAAGTTTCCAGTGCAGAATACAAAATTGATAATACTGTCATGAGTGTTGTTGAATATCATCGTCAAGAGGAATTAGATGCAGAAGACGAGAGTCGATCTAAATTAAAAACCGTTGTTTAC